>JAHUYU010000339.1:0-22050 GCA_030439765.1 Tripidium arundinaceum
AAGTCCGAGAGGAAGGTCGAGGAGAAGCTGAACGGGCAGAGAGACAGAGTGATGGTGGATTGTCTGGGGTAGAGCTCGGACTGTCCGTCAGCAAAAGACCTCAAACCGAACAGCAGAGAACTGATTCTGTATGCTGTTGAAAAATGAACGCCGGACAGTTCGCGACCAAGGGGCAGATTGTCCGCAGTTCAAAACAGCGAAAACCGACAGCAAAAACTGATTCTGCTCGCGACCGAAACTGCTGGGGCGGATTGTCCGCACCTAGACCCCGGACTCTCCGTGGGTCAGGCTAGAGCGGAGCTCCGGTACACCCCGATGGGCGGACTATCCGCGGGTGCACCCCGGACTATCCGAGAGTCGCGAAACAGCACAGAAACAGATCGCCTCAAAATCGTCTCCAACCAAAAACCATCCGATTTGCGGCCAAATCAAAACCAAATGCCACCAAAATTGGACCAAAGGAACACAAGGCAGTAGGTGATCTATTCCCAAGAAATCATCGCTCAAAGATTAGCCAATCAACAGGAATTTTGGAACAATTTTCCTCTCCAAACCTTGAATCGGCCCGATCTATGAGCTCATGAGGATTCAAACAAATTCCTTCAGTAGAAGGGATCAACTCATGTCCTTGTTCATTTCAATACAATCGGTTTGGTCCAAAACGACCTCAAAACGAAGAATCGAGCAAAAATGTGGAGAAGGGAAAAACAATAACAAGGAACTCAAGAATGCGAAACACAATGACACAACTCACTATCTGAATCTCGGAGGACACGAGGAGGTTAGGGCTTCCATTCCCACTCGAATCGCATGTTCACAATCTCCAATTTCACAAACACGATTTTTTCATCTGTGGACCTAATGAGCAAACCCTAGGGGAGGGGGAAAGCTAAGGAGAAGAAAAAAGAAAATGCTCAAGAGGTGAGGGTAATTGGGGCACCCTCATCCTTATTTATCAGGGCTATTACACAATCCCCAAAATGCCCCTAAATATTGAGCTGAACCACTTAACCCGAGGGCGTTATGGTCCAACTCTAAATCCGCTGATCCGACGGCCACACGCCCTTCAAGACTTACCTTCGCCTCGACGCAAGCCTCGCGATGATGCCACGTGCCGCCTTTGATTCTCGCCGGAACCGCACCGGGGTTTTGAGGCCCAAACCCGGAAACCATCCACCCGCAAGTAGTGTACTCCATACGCATCCCCCGCGCTCCGACACGTGTCACCTCGTCCTCGACCGCCCGGCCGCCAAGTTCTCCAGAGCATTCGCTCGACTCGCCCGACCGCCGTCTTGACTTGATCAACACGGTCACTCCTCCATGTACACTTGCGCTTGTCGACGTCCGCAAGTGTCGGCCACCGTGGCTGGTCACCCGGCCTCCTGGTCCGTCGGTCCAAGCCCAGCATCCGTCCTTCACTGCTCCCGGTCCATCGGCACGGACCTGCATGACCTTCACCTTCGCCGTCGACCACCACCTCCAAGCTCCACACCTGCGCACCACAAGCCAAGAGACATGTTGCACAACCCAACTCACGCCACGGTTAGTTCACAAACTCAACCCGAAATGTCAGCTCGTTGACAATCACTCATCACACATAGAACCACAAGGACACATATCAACCTTGTGTTCTCAATGTGACACGGACTAAACTTTAGCCCCTAGATCCAAACACTCCCAATGTTTCGGTACCTTAATTACTTGCCCAAAGGTCATGTTAAGCCAGAACCATTCTAGCTAGCATCCTGGACAATCGTAGATTCGATCCCCTTGAATTGATCTGGCACTTTAAGGATTGTGTAATAGTGTCATCGTGAAGCTTGCGTCGAGGCGAAGCGAAGTGGTGAAAGGCGCGTGGCCGTCGGATTGACAGAAATTGAGTTGGACCATAATGCCCACAGGCTAGGTGGTTCGCTCTATTTAGTTAGGGCAGTTTGGGGAATGTGTAATAGTCCTGATAAATAAGGATGAGGGTGCCCCCAATCACCCTTACCTCTTGAGCATTTTCATTTACCCCTTCTAGTTTTCCCTTCTAGGGTTTGTTCTTGAGGTCCACAGATAAAAATTCGTGTCTGTGTAAACTGAGATTTTGGAGTGGGAATGGAGACCCAAATCCTCTTGTCCTCCGAGATTCACCACTTGTGTCTGTGATTTTCGCAGTTTTGTGTTCTTGTTTCTCCTTCTCCGTTCGTGCTTCGATTCACCATTTTTGGAGCGTTTTGGTTCGTTCTTTTTGGTTTGATTCGTGTTATGACATGAGTTGATGCTACCCTTTAAGTGAATTTGATTGAGTCGACTTGAGCACGAAGAAATCGAACGAATTTTCTTTTTGGGCGAAAAACTGTGTTCTTGGCTATGATTTGAAATTCACGGAGTTTGAGTTGGATTCAAGCCATGATTCTTTCGGGATAGCTTACCAACTCTTTGAATTTCATCTGTGCAATTTTTGGGAACGAATCATTTTGATTTGGTCAAGTTTCCGTCGATTTTTGGTTCGGCGTTTTTCTCTGTTCGTCCGCTCGAACACCTGCTCATGCCCAACCAGTGTAGTCCGGCTCAGGCTTGTGCATTTCTCAGTGCCAAGCGCTCCTAGCCGGTCCCTGCAGCCGAGTTTGGAAGTCTTCTGGAGTGCACCTGGCACCAGCACTATGCCGATCTCTGGCGTGAGCAAGCGGTGCCCAGTTCTCGCTCGTCTCTGTGCGTCCGCTCTCCCTCCATCGCTCTCTCATGTGTTCACGATTCCTGTCTGTTGGTTGAAGGCGCAGGTACGGAGGCCTAGCAGCAGCGCTGCAACGCCGAGTGCACCCAGGCCCAAGCCGGCGTCCCTTGGGACCTAGGCACCCTGACCTTCTCCTCCTTGCTCAGGGCGACGCCCAGGTGTTCCGGCCTTCTCTCTGCAGTGCGTTCCCCCTGTCTCTCTCTCACCCTCTGATTTCGTCCTGTAGCTTGGAATTTCCAGGTGCAGCCCCCTGGAATTTCCAGTCTTGTTTCTTGTTTAGTTCGTTTTTTCCACTTCTGTGCTCCGTTTTTAGTTTTTCTTTTTGCGCTGGTTTTTCGTCGATCCAAGGAACCTATCTTGGTACTTACGTCACCGGTTGGCTTGGGTATTTTAGATTCGGGAACTCGCTTCTTCTCTATAGGAGTTGGGTATCTCATTTTCTGTCCTTCGTTTCGGGAAGCGTTTTTTGCCGTGTGTGGTGTCCCGCTGTGTTTCTAGGAAACATCTACCCACTTGTTTGGGTCGAGGGCATCACAGTGTGTGTTTCATGTGTTTGGAGGTGATTTTGGGACAACGGTTGAATATTTCGAAAGAAATTTGAAACTCCCATTCACCTCCCCCTCTGGTCGCCGTTTTCGGTCCTTCACACATCGGACGTTTGGATGTTAACTAGGAGGACATGAGCTAATTAAAAAACTAATTGCACAGGAGTAGACTAATTAGCGAGATGAATCTATTAAGCCTAATTAATCTATCATTAGCAAATATTTACTGTAGCAGCACATTGTCAAATCATGGACTAATTAGACATAATAGATTCATCTCGCTAATTAGTCTACTCCTGTGCAATTAGTTTTTTAATTAGCTCATGTCCTCCTAGTTAACATCCAAACGTCCGATGTGTGAAGGACCGAAAACGGCGACCAGAGGGGGAGGTGAATGGGAGTTTCAAATTTCTTTCGAAATATTCAACCGTTGTCCCAAAATCACCTCCAAACACATGAAACACACACTGTGATGCCCTCGACCCAAACAAGTGGGTAGATGTTTCCTAGAAACACAGCGGGACACCACACACGGCAAAAAACGCTTCCCGAAACGAAGGACAGAAAATGAGATACCCAACTCCTATAGAGAAGAAGCGAGTTCCCGAATCTAAAATACCCAAGCCAACCGGTGACGTAAGTACCAAGATAGGTTCCTTGGATCGACGAAAAACCAGCGCAAAAAGAAAAACTAAAAACGGAGCACAGAAGTGGAAAAAACGAACTAAACAAGAAACAAGACTGGAAATTCCAGGGGGCTGCACCTGGAAATTCCAAGCTACAGGACGAAATCAGAGGGTGAGAGAGAGACAGGGGGAACGCACTGCAGAGAGAAGGCCGGAACACCTGGGCGTCGCCCTGAGCAAGGAGGAGAAGGTCAGGGTGCCTAGGTCCCAAGGGACGCCGGCTTGGGCCTGGGTGCACTCGGCGTTGCAGCGCTGCTGCTAGGCCTCCGTACCTGCGCCTTCAACCAACAGACAGGAATCGTGAACACATGAGAGAGCGATGGAGGGAGAGCGGACGCACAGAGACGAGCGAGAACTGGGCACCGCTTGCTCACGCCAGAGATCGGCATAGTGCTGGTGCCAGGTGCACTCCAGAAGACTTCCAAACTCGGCTGCAGGGACCGGCTAGGAGCGCTTGGCACTGAGAAATGCACAAGCCTGAGCCGGACTACACTGGTTGGGCATGAGCAGGTGTTCGAGCGGACGAACAGAGAAAAACGCCGAACCAAAAATCGACGGAAACTTGACCAAATCAAAATGATTCGTTCCCAAAAATTGCACAGATGAAATTCAAAGAGTTGGTAAGCTATCCCGAAAGAATCATGGCTTGAATCCAACTCAAACTCCGTGAATTTCAAATCATAGCCAAGAACACAGTTTTTCGCCCAAAAAGAAAATTCGTTCGATTTCTTCGTGCTCAAGTCGACTCAATCAAATTCACTTAAAGGGTAGCATCAACTCATGTCATAACACGAATCAAACCAAAAAGAACGAACCAAAACGCTCCAAAAATGGTGAATCGAAGCACGAACGGAGAAGGAGAAACAAGAACACAAAACTGCGAAAATCACAGACACAAGTGGTGAATCTCGGAGGACAAGAGGATTTGGGTCTCCATTCCCACTCCAAAATCTCAGTTTACACAGACACGAATTTTTATCTGTGGACCTCAAGAACAAACCCTAGAAGGGAAAACTAGAAGGGGTAAATGAAAATGCTCAAGAGGTAAGGGTGATTGGGGGCACCCTCATCCTTATTTATCAGGACTATTACACATTCCCCAAACTGCCCTAACTAAATAGAGCGAACCACCTAGCCTGTGGGCATTATGGTCCAACTCAATTTCTGTCAATCCGACGGCCACGCGCCTTTCACCACTTCGCTTCGCCTCGACGCAAGCTTCACGATGACACTATTACACAATCCTTAAAGTGCCAGATCAATTCAAGGGGATCGAATCTACGATTGTCCAGGATGCTAGCTAGAATGGTTCTGGCTTAACATGACCTTTGGGCAAGTAATTAAGGTACCGAAACATTGGGAGTGTTTGGATCTAGGGGCTAAAGTTTAGTCCGTGTCACATTGAGAACACAAGGTTGATATGTGTCCTTGTGGTTCTATGTGTGATGAGTGATTGTCAACGAGCTGACATTTCGGGTTGAGTTTGTGAACTAACCGTGGCGTGAGTTGGGTTGTGCAACATGTCTCTTGGCTTGTGGTGCGCAGGTGTGGAGCTTGGAGGTGGTGGTCGACGGCGAAGGTGAAGGTCATGCAGGTCCGTGCCGATGGACCGGGAGCAGTGAAGGACGGATGCTGGGCTTGGACCGACGGACCAGGAGGCCGGGTGACCAGCCACGGTGGCCGACACTTGCGGACGTCGACAAGCGCAAGTGTACATGGAGGAGTGACCGTGTTGATCAAGTCAAGACGGCGGTCGGGCGAGTCGAGCGAATGCTCTGGAGAACTTGGCGGCCGGGCGGTCGAGGACGAGGTGACACGTGTCGGAGCGCGGGGGATGCGTATGGAGTACACTACTTGCGGGTGGATGGTTTCCGGGTTTGGGCCTCAAAACCCCGGTGCGGTTCCGGCGAGAATCAAAGGCGGCACGTGGCATCATCGCGAGGCTTGCGTCGAGGCGAAGGTAAGTCTTGAAGGGCGTGTGGCCGTCGGATCAGCGGATTTAGAGTTGGACCATAACGCCCTCGGGTTAAGTGGTTCAGCTCAATATTTAGGGGCATTTTGGGGATTGTGTAATAGCCCTGATAAATAAGGATGAGGGTGCCCCAATTACCCTCACCTCTTGAGCATTTTCTTTTTTCTTCTCCTTAGCTTTCCCCCTCCCCTAGGGTTTGCTCATTAGGTCCACAGATGAAAAAATCGTGTTTGTGAAATTGGAGATTGTGAACATGCGATTCGAGTGGGAATGGAAGCCCTAACCTCCTCGTGTCCTCCGAGATTCAGATAGTGAGTTGTGTCATTGTGTTTCGCATTCTTGAGTTCCTTGTTATTGTTTTTCCCTTCTCCACATTTTTGCTCGATTCTTCGTTTTGAGGTCGTTTTGGACCAAACCGATTGTATTGAAATGAACAAGGACATGAGTTGATCCCTTCTACTGAAGGAATTTGTTTGAATCCTCATGAGCTCATAGATCGGGCCGATTCAAGGTTTGGAGAGGAAAATTGTTCCAAAATTCCTGTTGATTGGCTAATCTTTGAGCGATGATTTCTTGGGAATAGATCACCTACTGCCTTGTGTTCCTTTGGTCCAATTTTGGTGGCATTTGGTTTTGATTTGGCCGCAAATCGGATGGTTTTTGGTTGGAGACGATTTTGAGGCGATCTGTTTCTGTGCTGTTTCGCGACTCTCGGATAGTCCGGGGTGCACCCGCGGATAGTCCGCCCATCGGGGTGTACCGGAGCTCCGCTCTAGCCTGACCCACGGAGAGTCCGGGGTCTAGGTGCGGACAATCCGCCCCAGCAGTTTCGGTCGCGAGCAGAATCAGTTTTTGCTGTCGGTTTTCGCTGTTTTGAACTGCGGACAATCTGCCCCTTGGTCGCGAACTGTCCGGCGTTCATTTTTCAACAGCATACAGAATCAGTTCTCTGCTGTTCGGTTTGAGGTCTTTTGCTGACGGACAGTCCGAGCTCTACCCCAGACAATCCACCATCACTCTGTCTCTCTGCCTTTTCTGTGTTTGGTCGTGAGCTTGGTTTGGCTTTTTGTCGGTTGTTCCGCTGTGCCTCTTGGTGATCATCGGAGGTACTCAGCCACCAGTTGGCTCAT
This sequence comes from Tripidium arundinaceum, assembly GCA_030439765.1. Taxonomy (NCBI): domain Eukaryota; kingdom Viridiplantae; phylum Streptophyta; class Magnoliopsida; order Poales; family Poaceae; genus Tripidium; species Tripidium arundinaceum. The sequence continues at coordinate 7,053 of JAHUYU010000339.1, forward strand.
GAACATTTTGGTCTTGCGTACATTTGCTTTTGGGGTGTGATTTTGGGACAATAGCTGAATATTTCGAAAGAAATTTGAGGCTCCCATTCACCCCCACCCCCTCTAGTCGCCGTTTTCGGTCATTCAACTGGTATCGGAGCCAGTTAAGGATCATTCCACCTTAATCGGTTCTTGATCCACGAAGGCGACATGGAGCGCGGTTCAGGCAAGCCGCCATTCTTCGATGGAACAAATTACCCGTATTAGAAGATCTGCATGGTCTACGCATCTCCAGAGCGTTAGCTCGCGGGTTTGGGAGATTTGTGACGATCCAAATTATGTTGTTCTTGCTCCTCGTATCGGTCAGGAGCAGATTGACCTACACGAGGCTAATAGTAAGGCGCGTAATGCAATCTTTTCTTGCCTTTCGCTTTCTGAGTTCGATCTTGTTTCTCACCTCGCCATGGCTTAAGAGATCTGGCAGACTCTTGAACGGTATCATGAGGGGACTTCTCAGGTCAAGACCAGACTCTTTGAGACATATCGATGTGAGTATGAGAACTTTGTTCAGTTGCCTGGAGAGTCTGTCGATTCTATGTTCTCTCGCTTCCAGTCAATTGCGAACAAGATGCGGGCAAATAAGCCGCAGCTACCCTATGGTGATCATGAGAGGGCTCTCAAGTTACTACACGCCCTAGATCGGAGGGATTGGGATATGAAGGTCTCTGCTATCATTGAGTCACCCAACTACGAGACACTCACCGTGGATGAGCTATTTAGCAAGCTCAAGTCCACCGAGATCGACCACCAGACCTATGCAAAGATTGAGAATCCTTCTGCACCCACCATAGCTTTGGTCTCAGGTACTGGTAGTTCAAGTTCTTTGGCTAACCCTTCACCAGCTGCTTTTGCTTTGTCCTCTTTGGTTTCAGTTATAGAGGAGTAGATGGAGGTGCTTGGGGACGACGAGCTAGCGCTGATCATCAGCCAGTTCTCGCGGTTTCACAACAACCGCATGAACCGCCGGCGCGATGGTCCAAAGGAGGGCTGCTACGGCTGTGGCGACCCCGACCACTTTGTCGCCAACTGCCCCAAGAAGAACAAGCACTCTTCCGGCAAGCAGGACGCCGACAAGCACAAGGACAAGTGCAAGTACACCTCCAGCAATCCCAAGTCCAAGGGAAGGTTCAACAAGGAGGCGATCAAGCGCAAGTACCTCAAGAAGGCCAAGGCCCAGGATCGCGCCTTCCTTGCTTCCCTCAGCGACCTCGACATCGACTCCGGCGACGAGCACGCTTCTTCCTCTTCGAGTGACGACAAGTCCGAGAGGAAGGTCGAGGAGAAGCTGAACGGGCAGAGAGACAGAGTGATGGTGGATTGTCTGGGGTAGAGCTCGGACTGTCCGTCAGCAAAAGACCTCAAACCGAACAGCAGAGAACTGATTCTGTATGCTGTTGAAAATGAACGCCGGACAGTTCGCGACCAAGGGGCAGATTGTCCGCAGTTCAAAACAGCGAAAACCGACAGCAAAAACTGATTCTGCTCGCGACCGAAACTGCTGGGGCGGATTGTCCGCACCTAGACCCCGGACTCTCCGTGGGTCAGGCTAGAGCGGAGCTCCGGTACACCCCGATGGGCGGACTATCCGCGGGTGCACCCCGGACTATCCGAGAGTCGCGAAACAGCACAGAAACAGATCGCCTCAAAATCGTCTCCAACCAAAAACCATCCGATTTGCGGCCAAATCAAAACCAAATGCCACCAAAATTGGACCAAAGGAACACAAGGCAGTAGGTGATCTATTCCCAAGAAATCATCGCTCAAAGATTAGCCAATCAACAGGAATTTTGGAACAATTTTCCTCTCCAAACCTTGAATCGGCCCGATCTATGAGCTCATGAGGATTCAAACAAATTCCTTCAGTAGAAGGGATCAACTCATGTCCTTGTTCATTTCAATACAATCGGTTTGGTCCAAAACGACCTCAAAACGAAGAATCGAGCAAAAATGTGGAGAAGGGAAAAACAATAACAAGGAACTCAAGAATGCGAAACACAATGACACAACTCACTATCTGAATCTCGGAGGACACGAGGAGGTTAGGGCTTCCATTCCCACTCGAATCGCATGTTCACAATCTCCAATTTCACAAACACGATTTTTTCATCTGTGGACCTAATGAGCAAACCCTAGGGGAGGGGGAAAGCTAAGGAGAAGAAAAAAGAAAATGCTCAAGAGGTGAGGGTAATTGGGGCACCCTCATCCTTATTTATCAGGGCTATTACACAATCCCCAAAATGCCCCTAAATATTGAGCTGAACCACTTAACCCGAGGGCGTTATGGTCCAACTCTAAATCCGCTGATCCGACGGCCACACGCCCTTCAAGACTTACCTTCGCCTCGACGCAAGCCTCGCGATGATGCCACGTGCCGCCTTTGATTCTCGCCGGAACCGCACCGGGGTTTTGAGGCCCAAACCCGGAAACCATCCACCCGCAAGTAGTGTACTCCATACGCATCCCCCGCGCTCCGACACGTGTCACCTCGTCCTCGACCGCCCGGCCGCCAAGTTCTCCAGAGCATTCGCTCGACTCGCCCGACCGCCGTCTTGACTTGATCAACACGGTCACTCCTCCATGTACACTTGCGCTTGTCGACGTCCGCAAGTGTCGGCCACCGTGGCTGGTCACCCGGCCTCCTGGTCCGTCGGTCCAAGCCCAGCATCCGTCCTTCACTGCTCCCGGTCCATCGGCACGGACCTGCATGACCTTCACCTTCGCCGTCGACCACCACCTCCAAGCTCCACACCTGCGCACCACAAGCCAAGAGACATGTTGCACAACCCAACTCACGCCACGGTTAGTTCACAAACTCAACCCGAAATGTCAGCTCGTTGACAATCACTCATCACACATAGAACCACAAGGACACATATCAACCTTGTGTTCTCAATGTGACACGGACTAAACTTTAGCCCCTAGATCCAAACACTCCCAATGTTTCGGTACCTTAATTACTTGCCCAAAGGTCATGTTAAGCCAGAACCATTCTAGCTAGCATCCTGGACAATCGTAGATTCGATCCCCTTGAATTGATCTGGCACTTTAAGGATTGTGTAATAGTGTCATCGTGAAGCTTGCGTCGAGGCGAAGCGAAGTGGTGAAAGGCGCGTGGCCGTCGGATTGACAGAAATTGAGTTGGACCATAATGCCCACAGGCTAGGTGGTTCGCTCTATTTAGTTAGGGTAGTTTGGGGAATGTGTAATAGTCCTGATAAATAAGGATGAGGGTGCCCCCAATCACCCTTACCTCTTGAGCATTTTCATTTACCCCTTCTAGTTTTCCCTTCTAGGGTTTGTTCTTGAGGTCCACAGATAAAAATTCGTGTCTGTGTAAACTGAGATTTTGGAGTGGGAATGGAGACCCAAATCCTCTTGTCCTCCGAGATTCACCACTTGTGTCTGTGATTTTCGCAGTTTTGTGTTCTTGTTTCTCCTTCTCCGTTCGTGCTTCGATTCACCATTTTTGGAGCGTTTTGGTTCGTTCTTTTTGGTTTGATTCGTGTTATGACATGAGTTGATGCTACCCTTTAAGTGAATTTGATTGAGTCGACTTGAGCACGAAGAAATCGAACGAATTTTCTTTTTGGGCGAAAAACTGTGTTCTTGGCTATGATTTGAAATTCACGGAGTTTGAGTTGGATTCAAGCCATGATTCTTTCGGGATAGCTTACCAACTCTTTGAATTTCATCTGTGCAATTTTTGGGAACGAATCATTTTGATTTGGTCAAGTTTCCGTCGATTTTTGGTTCGGCGTTTTTCTCTGTTCGTCCGCTCGAACACCTGCTCATGCCCAACCAGTGTAGTCCGGCTCAGGCTTGTGCATTTCTCAGTGCCAAGCGCTCCTAGCCGGTCCCTGCAGCCGAGTTTGGAAGTCTTCTGGAGTGCACCTGGCACCAGCACTATGCCGATCTCTGGCGTGAGCAAGCGGTGCCCAGTTCTCGCTCGTCTCTGTGCGTCCGCTCTCCCTCCATCGCTCTCTCATGTGTTCACGATTCCTGTCTGTTGGTTGAAGGCGCAGGTACGGAGGCCTAGCAGCAGCGCTGCAACGCCGAGTGCACCCAGGCCCAAGCCGGCGTCCCTTGGGACCTAGGCACCCTGACCTTCTCCTCCTTGCTCAGGGCGACGCCCAGGTGTTCCGGCCTTCTCTCTGCAGTGCGTTCCCCCTGTCTCTCTCTCACCCTCTGATTTCGTCCTGTAGCTTGGAATTTCCAGGTGCAGCCCCCTGGAATTTCCAGTCTTGTTTCTTGTTTAGTTCGTTTTTTCCACTTCTGTGCTCCGTTTTTAGTTTTTCTTTTTGCGCTGGTTTTTCGTCGATCCAAGGAACCTATCTTGGTACTTACGTCACCGGTTGGCTTGGGTATTTTAGATTCGGGAACTCGCTTCTTCTCTATAGGAGTTGGGTATCTCATTTTCTGTCCTTCGTTTCGGGAAGCGTTTTTTGCCGTGTGTGGTGTCCCGCTGTGTTTCTAGGAAACATCTACCCACTTGTTTGGGTCGAGGGCATCACAGTGTGTGTTTCATGTGTTTGGAGGTGATTTTGGGACAACGGTTGAATATTTCGAAAGAAATTTGAAACTCCCATTCACCTCCCCCTCTGGTCGCCGTTTTCGGTCCTTCACACATCGGACGTTTGGATGTTAACTAGGAGGACATGAGCTAATTAAAAAACTAATTGCACAGGAGTAGACTAATTAGCGAGATGAATCTATTAAGCCTAATTAATCTATCATTAGCAAATATTTACTGTAGCAGCACATTGTCAAATCATGGACTAATTAGACATAATAGATTGGTCTCGCAAATTTGTCTTAATCTGTGTAATTAGTTTTGTAATTAGCCTATGTTTAATACTTCTAATTGGTATCTAAAGATTTGATGTGACAGGGTTAAACTTTTGCCAAAAAACAAACAAACAGGGCCATAGTTTCCCTCAAATCTTTTCTTTTGCCGAAAACAATTAGGATCTCACCTTGCAGCAGCTAATTTTGACTGACAACTTGCACATTCCCTTTGATCTCCCCCTATCGACCACTCAGGCTAAATTTTTTCAGTCAGCTGCAAAGAGCTAGTATAGATGACCTAATTAAGAGCAAGTACTGTCTTATCCTTCCAAAAAGCTATATATGGTGCAATGTTTTGTATGTATATGTATGTCAGAATGTTGCTTAGTTTGTATCATACATACACACAGACAACTAAAAGGAGCTGAGTGTTGAAATATTTCGCACCAGATTCTGGTCGTAGGTTAACCTTTTTTGTCCGCGATGTTCAGACGAAGATTAGTGACAAATTGACAGTAGTATTGCCAATCTCTATTTTGTTAGCTCCCATTGTTATCAGCTCATCAGCTTCTCAGTGATGAACTGCACAAGTGACAGACGCTTGTGCATGCTCTTATCCGGTACCATCATGCAAACTACGTCGAGTCGGTACTGAGAAGGAGCATCTCGAACTCGCACTAGCGACCAACAAGCCTCGGAACGTTCTGCTGGTCGCCTACGAACGAGAACGTGGAATCTTCTCCAACGCGCCGCCGTGTCCTTCGATGGAGCGCGTCGAGCCAAGGCGCCGACGGAAGCGTCACGCGCGACTCGCGAGCATGCAAGCCAGCAACGTCGCATTGGCCACTCAGAACCTTGCTAGTCGGTGCGGGTGGCATTATTAGTATCTTCTGCAAGTTTATGTATGAGTCATCATTTGATGACGTACGTATTAATTTGCTGCTTGATGCATATACTTTGCGTATGAACCGACCCATTATATTGATCTTTCTGGACCATCCATCTAAGAATAGAATTTGTCAATGCAAGCGTCTGTCACTTGTGCAGTTCATCACTGAGAAGCTGATGAGCTGATAACAATGGGAGCTAACAAAATAGAGATTGGCAATACTACTGTCAATTTGTCACTAATCTTCGTCTGAACATCGCGGACAAAAAGGTTAACCTACGACCAGAATCTGGTGCGAAATATTTCAACACTCAGCTCCTTTTAGTTGTCTGTGTGTATGTATGATACAAACTAAGCAACATTCTGACATACATATACATACAAAACATTGCACCATATATAGCTTTTTGGAAGGATAAGACAGTACTTGCTCTTAATTAGGTCATCTATACTAGCTCTTTGCAGCTGACTGAAAAAATTTAGCCTGAGTGGTCGATAGGGGGAGATCAAAGGGAATGTGCAAGTTGTCAGTCAAAATTAGCTGCTGCAAGGTGAGATCCTAATTGTTTTCGGCAAAAGAAAAGATTTGAGGGAAACTATGGCCCTGTTTGTTTGTTTTTTGGCAAAAGTTTAACCCTGTCACATCAAATCTTTAGATACCAATTAGAAGTATTAAACATAGGCTAATTACAAAACTAATTACACAGATTAAGACAAATTTGCGAGACCAATCTATTATGTCTAATTAGTCCATGATTTGACAATGTGCTGCTACAGTAAATATTTGCTAATGATAGATTAATTAGGCTTAATAGATTCATCTCGCTAATTAGTCTACTCCTGTGCAATTAGTTTTTTAATTAGCTCATGTCCTCCTAGTTAACATCCAACGTCCGATGTGTGAAGGACCGAAAACGGCGACCAGAGGGGGAGGTGAATGGGAGTTTCAAATTTCTTTCGAAATATTCAACCGTTGTCCCAAAATCACCTCCAAACACATGAAACACACACTGTGATGCCCTCGACCCAAACAAGTGGGTAGATGTTTCCTAGAAACACAGCGGGACACCACACACGGCAAAAAACGCTTCCCGAAACGAAGGACAGAAAATGAGATACCCAACTCCTATAGAGAAGAAGCGAGTTCCCGAATCTAAAATACCCAAGCCAACCGGTGACGTAAGTACCAAGATAGGTTCCTTGGATCGACGAAAAACCAGCGCAAAAAGAAAAACTAAAAACGGAGCACAGAAGTGGAAAAAACGAACTAAACAAGAAACAAGACTGGAAATTCCAGGGGGCTGCACCTGGAAATTCCAAGCTACAGGACGAAATCAGAGGGTGAGAGAGAGACAGGGGGAACGCACTGCAGAGAGAAGGCCGGAACACCTGGGCGTCGCCCTGAGCAAGGAGGAGAAGGTCAGGGTGCCTAGGTCCCAAGGGACGCCGGCTTGGGCCTGGGTGCACTCGGCGTTGCAGCGCTGCTGCTAGGCCTCCGTACCTGCGCCTTCAACCAACAGACAGGAATCGTGAACACATGAGAGAGCGATGGAGGGAGAGCGGACGCACAGAGACGAGCGAGAACTGGGCACCGCTTGCTCACGCCAGAGATCGGCATAGTGCTGGTGCCAGGTGCACTCCAGAAGACTTCCAAACTCGGCTGCAGGGACCGGCTAGGAGCGCTTGGCACTGAGAAATGCACAAGCCTGAGCCGGACTACACTGGTTGGGCATGAGCAGGTGTTCGAGCGGACGAACAGAGAAAAACGCCGAACCAAAAATCGACGGAAACTTGACCAAATCAAAATGATTCGTTCCCAAAAATTGCACAGATGAAATTCAAAGAGTTGGTAAGCTATCCCGAAAGAATCATGGCTTGAATCCAACTCAAACTCCGTGAATTTCAAATCATAGCCAAGAACACAGTTTTTCGCCCAAAAAGAAAATTCGTTCGATTTCTTCGTGCTCAAGTCGACTCAATCAAATTCACTTAAAGGGTAGCATCAACTCATGTCATAACACGAATCAAACCAAAAAGAACGAACCAAAACGCTCCAAAAATGGTGAATCGAAGCACGAACGGAGAAGGAGAAACAAGAACACAAAACTGCGAAAATCACAGACACAAGTGGTGAATCTCGGAGGACAAGAGGATTTGGGTCTCCATTCCCACTCCAAAATCTCAGTTTACACAGACACGAATTTTTATCTGTGGACCTCAAGAACAAACCCTAGAAGGGAAAACTAGAAGGGGTAAATGAAAATGCTCAAGAGGTAAGGGTGATTGGGGGCACCCTCATCCTTATTTATCAGGACTATTACACATTCCCCAAACTACCCTAACTAAATAGAGCGAACCACCTAGCCTGTGGGCATTATGGTCCAACTCAATTTCTGTCAATCCGACGGCCACGCGCCTTTCACCACTTCGCTTCGCCTCGACGCAAGCTTCACGATGACACTATTACACAATCCTTAAAGTGCCAGATCAATTCAAGGGGATCGAATCTACGATTGTCCAGGATGCTAGCTAGAATGGTTCTGGCTTAACATGACCTTTGGGCAAGTAATTAAGGTACCGAAACATTGGGAGTGTTTGGATCTAGGGGCTAAAGTTTAGTCCGTGTCACATTGAGAACACAAGGTTGATATGTGTCCTTGTGGTTCTATGTGTGATGAGTGATTGTCAACGAGCTGACATTTCGGGTTGAGTTTGTGAACTAACCGTGGCGTGAGTTGGGTTGTGCAACATGTCTCTTGGCTTGTGGTGCGCAGGTGTGGAGCTTGGAGGTGGTGGTCGACGGCGAAGGTGAAGGTCATGCAGGTCCGTGCCGATGGACCGGGAGCAGTGAAGGACGGATGCTGGGCTTGGACCGACGGACCAGGAGGCCGGGTGACCAGCCACGGTGGCCGACACTTGCGGACGTCGACAAGCGCAAGTGTACATGGAGGAGTGACCGTGTTGATCAAGTCAAGACGGCGGTCGGGCGAGTCGAGCGAATGCTCTGGAGAACTTGGCGGCCGGGCGGTCGAGGACGAGGTGACACGTGTCGGAGCGCGGGGGATGCGTATGGAGTACACTACTTGCGGGTGGATGGTTTCCGGGTTTGGGCCTCAAAACCCCGGTGCGGTTCCGGCGAGAATCAAAGGCGGCACGTGGCATCATCGCGAGGCTTGCGTCGAGGCGAAGGTAAGTCTTGAAGGGCGTGTGGCCGTCGGATCAGCGGATTTAGAGTTGGACCATAACGCCCCTCGGGTTAAGTGGTTCAGCTCAATATTTAGGGGCATTTTGGGGATTGTGTAATAGCCCTGATAAATAAGGATGAGGGTGCCCCAATTACCCTCACCTCTTGAGCATTTTCTTTTTTCTTCTCCTTAGCTTTCCCCCTCCCCTAGGGTTTGCTCATTAGGTCCACAGATGAAAAAATCGTGTTTGTGAAATTGGAGATTGTGAACATGCGATTCGAGTGGGAATGGAAGCCCTAACCTCCTCGTGTCCTCCGAGATTCAGATAGTGAGTTGTGTCATTGTGTTTCGCATTCTTGAGTTCCTTGTTATTGTTTTTCCCTTCTCCACATTTTTGCTCGATTCTTCGTTTTGAGGTCGTTTTGGACCAAACCGATTGTATTGAAATGAACAAGGACATGAGTTGATCCCTTCTACTGAAGGAATTTGTTTGAATCCTCATGAGCTCATAGATCGGGCCGATTCAAGGTTTGGAGAGGAAAATTGTTCCAAAATTCCTGTTGATTGGCTAATCTTTGAGCGATGATTTCTTGGGAATAGATCACCTACTGCCTTGTGTTCCTTTGGTCCAATTTTGGTGGCATTTGGTTTTGATTTGGCCGCAAATCGGATGGTTTTTGGTTGGAGACGATTTTGAGGCGATCTGTTTCTGTGCTGTTTCGCGACTCTCGGATAGTCCGGGGTGCACCCGCGGATAGTCCGCCCATCGGGGTGTACCGGAGCTCCGCTCTAGCCTGACCCACGGAGAGTCCGGGGTCTAGGTGCGGACAGTCCGCCCCAGCAGTTTCGGTCGCGAGCAGAATCAGTTTTTGCTGTCGGTTTTCGCTGTTTTGAACTGCGGACAATCTGCCCCTTGGTCGCGAACTGTCCGGCGTTCATTTTTCAACAGCATACAGAATCAGTTCTCTGCTGTTCGGTTTGAGGTCTTTTGCTGACGGACAGTCCGAGCTCTACCCCAGACAATCCACCATCACTCTGTCTCTCTGCCTTTTCTGTGTTTGGTCGTGAGCTTGGTTTGGCTTTTTGTCGGTTGTTCCGCTGTGCCTCTTGGTGATCATCGGAGGTACTCAGCCACCAGTTGGCTCATGAACATTTTGGTCTTGCGTACATTTGCTTTTGGGGTGTGATTTTGGGACAATAGCTGAATATTTCGAAAGAAATTTGAGGCTCCCATTCACCCCCACCCCCTCTAGTCGCCGTTTTCGGTCATTCAACTGGTATCGGAGCCAGTTAAGGATCATTCCACCTTAATCGGTTCTTGATCCACGAAGGCGACATGGAGCGCGGTTCAGGCAAGCCGCCATTCTTCGATGGAACAAATTACCCGTATTAGAAGATCTGCATGTCTACGCATCTCCAGAGCGTTAGCTCGCGGGTTTGGGAGATTTGTGACGATCCAAATTATGTTGTTCTTGCTCCTCGTATCGGTCAGGAGCAGATTGACCTACACGAGGCTAATAGTAAGGCGCGTAATGCAATCTTTTCTTGCCTTTCGCTTTCTGAGTTCGATCTTGTTTCTCACCTCGCCATGGCTTAAGAGATCTGGCAGACTCTTGAACGGTATCATGAGGGGACTTCTCAGGTCAAGACCAGACTCTTTGAGACATATCGATGTGAGTATGAGAACTTTGTTCAGTTGCCTGGAGAGTCTGTCGATTCTATGTTCTCTCGCTTCCAGTCAATTGTGAACAAGATGCGGGCAAATAAGCCGCAGCTACCCTATGGTGATCATGAGAGGGCTCTCAAGTTACTACACGCCCTAGATCGGAGGGATTGGGATATGAAGGTCTCTGCTATCATTGAGTCACCCAACTACGAGACACTCACCGTGGATGAGCTATTTAGCAAGCTCAAGTCCACCGAGATCGACCACCAGACCTATGCAAAGATTGAGAATCCTTCTGCACCCACCATAGCTTTGGTCTCAGGTACTGGTAGTTCAAGTTCTTTGGCTAACCCTTCACCAGCTGCTTTTGCTTTGTCCTCTTTGGTTTCAGTTATAGAGGAGTAGATGGAGGTGCTTGGGGACGACGAGCTAGCGCTGATCATCAGCCAGTTCTCGCGGTTTCACAACAACCGCATGAACCGCCGGCGCGATGGTCCAAAGGAGGGCTGCTACGGCTGTGGCGACCCCGACCACTTTGTCGCCAACTGCCCCAAGAAGAACAAGCACTCTTCCGGCAAGCAGGACGCCGACAAGCACAAGGACAAGTGCAAGTACACCTCCAGCAATCCCAAGTCCAAGGGAAGGTTCAACAAGGAGGCGATCAAGCGCAAGTACCTCAAGAAGGCCAAGGCCCAGGATCGCGCCTTCCTTGCTTCCCTCAGCGACCTCGACATCGACTCCGGCGACGAGCACGCTTCTTCCTCTTCGAGTGACGACAAGTCCGAGAGGAAGGTCGAGGAGAAGCTGAACGGGCTCTGCTTATTCGCCGAATCCACCTACGGAGGCTTTTGCACCATGTCGCTTGGTGATGAGGTTCTCGGCGACGATGACGCTTCTCAGGTATCACTTTTCGCCGACGAGCTTGCTACTGAGGTTGAGAGTTTGAATGCTACTTTGCTTAGCCAAGATAAGCTGCTTAAGTGTGCTGCTCATGATAGGAAAGAGTATAAGGACAAGCTAGAAGTTGTGCTTAAGGAGCTTGAGTTTGCTAAGTCTGCTGTGGTGGTTTCAGATGAGGCTGAATGTGATTCTTGTGTGGTTCACATGTCTAACTTTGCAACTTTGCAAAGCAAGTATGCCTGTCTGTTAGATGAGCTTGAGGAGGTGAACACTAGGCCTGTCTTGTTGAGTGCGTGCAAGTCCTGCTCGGGCTTGCAATCTGAGCTGGCAAAGAAGGTTGCCAAGATCGCTTTGCTTGAGAAGGCTAGCTCAGATAGCACAGCTGTTGCTAAGTGTGTGCTTTCTGAGAGTTTAGAGCTTGAGCTTCAATCCTGCAGGCACGACAAGATGAGAACCAAGGAAAAAAAACACATACCTTCAGACTATCTTGAGCTGGGTATCTTGCAGTGAGCCGTAGTTGGCATGATGGTCAACCAATTCAAGAGGGGAATTGGTGGACCGGGAGTAGGCTTTACCTTAGGTGAGAAGGGTGAAAATCTCTATGGCTAGGTTGGTGAGTGCAGTGGCTTGAAACTAAGTGAGAAACCTACCACCACTCCCAAGTTGACCAAAATCACTCCACCTAAGCCCACTTTGCCTACCATCAAACATGGAGTGTTTGAAGAACCTCCAAAAGCTCCACCTCAGAAACAAGTGTGGATTCCAAAACCTAATCACCTCAGGAACCCACTTGACACTCTGCCAAACATCTCTGAGGATCCCCTTCTTAGAGCCAAACAACCACCAAGAGTGAACCATACCTGCAAGAGATTGAACCAACCACCACCCAAGAGAGAGGTGAGGTATCACTGTGAGTACTGCCATAGGGATGGTCACCTTGCTGAGTTCTACTTTAGGAGGAAGAGATATGAGCAGCGAGAGTATGAGTTGACCAACCAGAACATGTACCATCCTCCCCATGGCGTACATGTACCGCCTGTTCAGAGGCGCAGTGCTAGGCCAAGAGGTGCAATGCCTCAAGGTGCTAGGCCTCAGGCTGCAAGACCACGTGGTGGCCGTGATCGGCAGGGTTCAGGTCGTGGTCAATATGACCATGGATCCCGTGGCGGTGGCTTTCAGTCCCACAGCTCTAGCGGACCACGTTTTTCCCCTCGTGGTGATCGCTTTCCTCAAACGGGACATGGTATGTTTGGTGTTTTTCCTAACACTTTTCCAGGGCAAATGACTCAACACTGGTATCCTTCACAGTTTACTAACCCCAGTGTTGTGCCATTTGTTCACCCTCTGCCTTTCTATTGAGCAGGACGGAGGCCTGGAGAACACGTGGCTCATGGATTCCGGGTGTTCGCGCCACATGAACGGAAACTCAAAGTGGTTCTCCAGCCTCGACCCCGTGCAACACAAGGAGTACATCACATTCGAGGACAATAGCAATGGTAAGGTGGTATCTTGTGGGACCACTCAGGTCCCGGGAGTTTTGTTCTCAAGGATGTTGCTTTGGTTTCCAATTTGCATTTCAATTTGCTTTCTGTTTCGCAACTCCTTGAGGACGGTTTTGAAGTGCACTTTAAGAAAGGCCTGTCTCGAGTTCTTGATTCTCAGGGTGATCTTATTTGTCGGATTTCCCCTTTTAGCCGTGTCTTTCGAGCTGATTTCTCTCACTCTTTTGGCTCTTGTCAATGTTTGGTAGCCGGATCTTCCTCAGAGCTTTGGAAGTGGCATAGGAGGCTAGGCCACTTGAGCTTCGACTTACTTGCTAGGTTGAGCTCACTTGGTCTCATCCAAGGATTGCCCAAATTGAAATTTGAGAAAGATTTGGTTTGCCATCTCTGTCGTCATGGTAAGATGGTGGCTGCTTCTCACCCCCCGGTAAACCAAGTGATGACAAAGCAACCCTGTGAGCTGTTGCATATGGATACTGTTGGGCCAACGAGGGTGTCCTCCGTGGGGGAGAAGTGGTACGTGCTTGTGGTTGTTGACGGTTTTTCGAGGTATTCTTGGGTGTTCTTTATGGAGGCTAAGGATGAGGCGTTTTCTTTGGTTCGAGACTTAATTCTTCGGTTGCAAACTGAGATGCCTAAGAATGCCATAAGAGCTATCCGCAGTGACAATGGCACAGAGTTCAAAAACTCTCAATTTGAAACCTTCTGTGCTTCTTTGGGTCTCGAACACTGTTTTCCTCGCCTTATGTTCCTCAGCAAAACGGTGTTGTTGAGCGCAAAAATCGGACTTTGGTTGAAATGGCTAGGACGATGCTCGACGAGCATAGGACTCCTAAGAGATACTGGGCCAAAGCGATCAACACTGTGTGCCATGTTTTAAATCGCATCTTTCTTCACGCTTTCATGAAGAAAACTTCTTATGAGTCGCGGTTTGGACGTCCACCCAAGGTAAGCCACTTCAGGGTGTTTGGATGCAAGTGCTTCATCTTGAAACAAGGTAATTTGGACAAGTTTGAGTCTAGGTCCTCCGACGGTATATTTCTGGGTTATGCTTCTCATTCTAGAGCTTATCGTGTACTTAACCTTGAAACTAACCGCATCATGGAGACCTGCGAGGTCAAATTATGAAACAATGCCTTGTTCGACTCCTGTGTTTGAGTGTGCAGGTGAGCAGGAGTTTGGTGAAAGCATATTTGTGGAGGAGGAGCAGGAAGATGCCAATTGGGGTGATCCCGAGCCGACTCCACAGGCTGCCCCTCTCGAGCCTGCGATGACTACTTCAGCTCACGGTCCTGACCCCTCTTCTTCCACTACTTGGGGACCGTTCGAGCAGCTTCCTCAGCCTGCGCCGGTTGCACCTGAGGAAGCACCAGCTGCTGTTGAGGGGGAAGTGAATTCAACAAGAGAGGCACCTCGGCACATTCAGCGTCGCCATCCACCTCAACAGATGATGGGCGACATTGACTAGTGAGTCATGCGGTCCAGGTCATATCAAATCTCACACTTTGCTCATTCTGCATTTGTTGCCTCTTTCGAGCCCCGAGATGTTGGACATGCTTTATCTGATCCCGATTGGGTTAATGCCATGCATGAGGAGTTAGAAAACTTTGAGCAAAACCAGGTTTGGTTTTGGTACCACCTCCACAAGACTCACATCCCATAGGAGTCGAACAAGGCATTGTTTCATAATTTGACCTCGCAGGTCTCCATGATGCGGTTAGTTTCAAGGTTAAGTACACGATAAGCTCTAGAATGAGAAGCATAACCCAGAAATATACCGTCGGAGGACCTAGACTCAAACTTGTCCAAATTACCTTGTTTCAAGATGAAGCACTTGCATCCAAACACCCTGAAGTGGCTTACCTTGGGTGGACGTCCAAACCGCGACTCATAAGAAGTTTTCTTCATGAAAGCGTGAAGAAAGATGCGATTTAAAACATGGCACACAGTGTTGATCGCTTTGGCCCAGTATCTCTTAGGAGTCCTATGCTCGTCGAGCATCGTCCTAGCCATTTCAACCAAAATCTCAGTC
>JAHUYU010002271.1:0-16212 GCA_030439765.1 Tripidium arundinaceum
TTCAATGCAACCACTTCCACCAACGTGGCCACAACACCACCGGCGTGGGAGCAGCATCCGTGTCTAATCTTACTTTTTACTGCCCATCTTGGAATGGGCGATGAAAAGTGGCCACTATTCCCGCCATGACTTGCACTGCCCGACCGTCATGTCCCTGGATCTCTGGGGCTCGTCCTTATCCGTTTCCCGTTGACCCCCCTCAGCTACGTCCCGACCCGGCCCGTACGTCGACCACAGGGAATCGCACGTCCTCTACAGCACCCAGGATGTCCTGCCGTCCTGTCACCAACATCACCACGACGCCCCAGGGATGGCCTACATACATCGGGGCACGTCACCACAGCAACACCTACAGTGCCCACTCTGCCTTATCCACCAAGGCCCCCCTAGGTTTTGTTGTAAACCTTACCCTCCCCATGAGTCTATAAAAGGGGAGGGCAAGGAGCTCTCCAGAGACATGACGGTCGGGCAGTGCAAGTCATGGCGGGAATAGTGGCCACTTTTCATCGCCCATTCCAAGATGGGCAGTAAAAAGTAAGATTAGACACGGATGCTGCTCCCACGCCGGTGGTGTTGTGGCCACGTTGGTGGAAGTGGTTGCATTGAATGCTTTGTCGGTGAGTAGGTGGGTGAGGGGGGGGGTCGACCAGGTCGACCCTGGGTCATGCGAGTCGGAGAATTTCTGGGGTCGAGGCTTCCATCCGAGCGAGCCTCGTACGAGTCGGAACGCAGTCGAGGATGCCCCGTCTTCATACGTGTGTGGCTTGGATCGGTGTATCCGTGTTGGTGGAGCTTTAACTCGATCTTTTAGGGGGTTTTTAGGGCGCGGATTCCTCGGGGGTTTGTTCCTTTTAACCGTTGGTTTTGGGTACCCCTAATTTAGGTACCTGACAAAATGCAACATCCATGTTTCAGAGTTATGTTTCACATGTTTCAAACCACTGTTTCATTTAAAGCACATGTGATTTTGAATGCAAGATGATGCTCATGCTCATGATTTGTAATGCCTAATGCATGCTTAACACCAGAGGTGTTACAATGTGTAGCCACTGCAACATATGCAACATCCTTAATAAACACTTGCAATAAACTTTTGAAAACAGCTGAAACATTTGAAATATATACACTTGCAACATACGTGTATAGCCAACGCAACATATGCAACTTCTAGATAAACACTCACAACTTACAACATGTAAACACTTCTTGCAACATAAGACCGAAACATTTGGAATATGCTCTTGCAACATATGTGTGAAACATATGCAACATCCAGATAAAAACGCTTGCAAACATATGTCTGAAATAGATGAAACATTTTGAACAAACGCTTGCAACATTCATCTGAAACACTTGCAACATATGCAACATGTGCAACATCTCGATCTATTTTTGCAACATCCATATGAAGCACTTGCAATATACATCTGAAATACTTGAAACATATGCTTTCAGCATAGTGCAACATCTCCATGCTGCTTGAGAGAATGAAGGCTCGTCGGCGTGTAGAATTCACTGGAGGTAGTGGCCTGGCGGCGAAGGCTATGTGACGCGGCAAGGAGGCAGCACCCACATGACTGGGAGAGGGAGCCAGATCTGCTGGGGAGCCACTCGTGCCGGCCTTGCCACACTAGTCTGCTCATGACCAGGGCCGACAGCGGCATTGCACCGCCGTGTCAAGGGCTGCTCAGGCCTCCTCATCATGGCCAGCTCACGCCGAGGCCACTATGTCACCATGCCGTGACGCGTGCCCACACCGCAGAGAGAGGGAGGGAGAGAGTAACACTGGAGGCATGAGAGAGACTAGCGGTGGCTGATAAGGCACGCATGCGAGCACAGGCGTGTCAGGGTCGGGGTAATGGTGCGGGCAGGTCAGATCCTTGTACAAGCACGGGTTAGGGATCATCTGTCTGTCTGGACGTCCTCATCGTATCTTTATCGATTAATCAAGAGAGTGTGTTGGCACCAAGTCTGCCCAGATCCTCTTCGCCTTTGTCTAGTGCGTGTATTTCTATGACCGCCGAACCATCTGCTATATATGCGTTGTTTTCTACGCATCTGTGGCAGAACCGCCCAAAATAACACACTAATGGGACCAACCCATTATCCTCCTGTCAAGAGAACCGAGCCCCCGTCCATACTGGGACTCCAAGCCCCCGTCCTCTCGCGGTGCTTAGACCTCCTAATACCCATACATAATCCACCTTCAGTTGGTCCGGATGGAGCCGGAACTCATGACAAGAGAATAACAAGTCTTTCTAGCCCCAATCCGCTAGTATATGCTCGGGATAAGGAGATCTGTGACCTGACAACCATTCAAATGCAACGACTGGTCCTTAACCGACTCGGACAGGGAAACAATGTAACCCAGTGATGCCCTGTTGGCCGCAGGAGACCCCTTTCCACATTCACCACTACCAAACCACATCCCTGCCCGGTCACCATTTCACCTGCCTTTATTTCTATGTTAACCATAGTGATAATAATGATCACCTATCGTGAACAACACCATGTTGTTCACGCTAACGAAACCTAAGCATGGCACTACACGGCCTAAACTAGTAAGACTCTTGTGTAGTAATATTTATGCAAGTGGGTTTCAACAGAACTCCTGAAACGTAAATGCACATATAACATAGATATCTTATTATCATTTCAAAATAAAGGTTATGCACCGATGCTTGCCTTGGGCATCCTGGTGTGCACCAAAGTTAGTGGTTGACGGCTCCAGGGCTCCTTCCTACACGGGGACCTCCTCCTCATACATCTCCACGATCTCCTTGTACTCCGGCTCCTCCGCAGCCACGTACTCCACTATCTCGTGATCTATATGCAAGAAATGATGACATGACTTAATGCAATGACAACAGCAGCTCTTAAAATAACAACAACTATTACTAAGCTACTAAGCTAGCTCTAATGACTAACATACTAAGCTAGCTCTAATGACTAACATACCAGGCTGTCTACTATTCTTACTGAGCAAGAGTAAACCGATCCACTTAATCTTTACTCATTAAATTGCATACTCTTCATTTATTTCTGATTTAATATTTACTACGGCTAGGGAAACTTAGCCATCACATCTAGTAAGCTATTCAAAGGCTACAAAACTACAGCAAGCACCTAATAAAACCATAAAGCTACCGCAAAAGTTTCAAAGCTAAAGCTATTACCCATTTGCCATAAAAATTTCTACAAGATTTATCATATTAATATTAAGCGCTTTTGATTGATTTAATAGACTTTAGCATCACCACAGATAGGTATGATCTAACTACACTAACAGGCAAATAATGATCTTAGAAAGAAGAATCGAGTGATTCAGATATCGTATGGTGGAGATATTGATTGCGCAAAGTAGCTGTTAATCATCTCTAGAAAATCAAAGGGGATTAATTAACTCATGGCTTGATCTCTCGTGACGTGCTCATGGTTGTACTGGAGGAGACATGGTGGTCTTTAATCAAAGAATAATGAAGAAGGATGGCGATGCTAGGGAGACAGAAGAAATACTGGAGGAACTCACGGGATACTCACCGTAGTCGACTGGTGCTTCGGGATTCTCCTGGAGAACGAAGAAAGCTTGACTCAGGGAGGAAGAGGTGGACAACAAAGTGGGTGGCTGGCGAGCTCGCGATCGCGAGACGTCTCCTTTTAAAGACAAGAGACACAGGATAGAGGCGGAGCTCGCACGGAAAGGATGGCCGGCGCGCGACAAGCATGAATCAATTTCTCAGCATACAGGCGACCGACTTTTGCCTTTGGTGAACAGTAATTTCTACGGGTGAACAGTAATTCTGCGCGTTACAGGACATTGTTTTTTGCGTGTGCTACAGTAGATTCCTGTGTGCTACAGTGTTTCCTATGTGTTCTCTGATTTGCTTCCTTTCTGGTGCTCAGCACGACGTGTGCTTCGGTTTGCTTTCTGATGCTCAGCATGATGTGCTGGTAAGTTCTACGAGCTACAGTCGGTCGTCGGGCAGAGTGAAAATTTTGCAAGGAACTAATAAAGGCTCATGTACCCTGCGGAGTAGACTTGGCAGAGAGGAGTGTCACTGGTCAGCAAGCAAGGGTGCGAAGCCCGAAGTTCTATAGCTTGTCAATAATTCATGGGACTACACAGCGTGACTAGTGGGCACATGCAGAAATCTCCCAGCGTTGTAATATTCTCTGTGCTGACTGAGCTGCACCCTCTCTCTCTAGTATACAGGAAGGAAATAATTTAGACGTCCTGCACACTCTGAAAACAAGACATGACAGACGACCAAGTCTTGAGTCTAGTTGTTGCCCCCTGCTTACTCCAAGCGTGGCATTTAATCGAGGTAAATTTGTGTTTCGCGAACTTATTTGCGAACTCTCCGTTTTCTAAGTTTCCGATATGTCTTCATGACTCGCTCACATAACGATCTTTCCCGCTTTGGTTAGATAAAATTCGTGAATATTCGCACTTGATAATTTTAGTTAGCGAATTCTTGCTGATCTGGGTTTTATATTATTCGTTTTCTGTTTTTCATTTCCGAGACTCGAATTGCATTTCGATTTTTATTTCCACACATGCTCCATCAACTCGAGCTACTACCCTATTCCATACTGAAACGCTGGTCCAGTCACCATAGTACGGCCAATAATAATAGAGCGAAGTTGCTCGGCTATAAGTCAAGTTATACAATAAGTGTCTCATATTTAACTTAAAAAGTCTCTCTCTTTTATTTCTTCTCCTAACACTTGCTACTTAGGCTCACTAATGCATATACTTCCGTGTCCAGCTTGGTATTTACATAGGAGCCAAGCTCTCATCTTTTTTATCCTTTCTCTCCTCCATATCAGTATTAGCTTGGCTATAAGTCCATTATTATACTGCTCCATCAACTTGAGCTACTACCCTATTCCATTCTGAAACGCTGCTCCAGTCATTAGCAAATACTACTAGCAACTAGCAAGACGATAGGGGTCGATAGCAACTACGGTTTTGGCGGTTACGTTTGTCGGAACATAAGCGATGCATAAATTTATTTATATATAATAAAGTAGACTCCTAATAGTAATATATAGGAGTATACTGCAGATGGGTGCAGGCTTTGCGGCACGCTAAACATAATCAAGGATTGTATGATTAAGCCACATGGTAAATTCCCATAAAAAATCAATTAACAAGTACTAAACGAATGGGTTAGGTAGTTCAGTCATTGCTGTCCAGGCGCAGCCGTGCATGTAGGAAACCATATCATGCATATATACATGCAGCGTACTTTCCAAAAAATATATACATGCAGCACTGCCGTTGTATTGTTTTGCGTGTTCTCCAAAGAATGAAAGAGATGTCTGGGTATTCAATTCCTCCATTTTCAAAGAGAGATAGTTTTAAAAGCTGACAAAATGCGAACCCACACTAATTGCACCCTAGTTTCCACGCCGCATGGAGCAGTTTTGAATGGTTCAAATCTATACATCATCTTACAAGAATTATGGTATTCCAAAAAAAAATTATCTGATGCTTTTAGAGTTCATTTAGATTTTGTCCTAAGTAAAACATTTTTCTTTTTTACTTTGGACAATAAATATCTAAAATTGTACGGACCCTGACATTAACTTCTTTATTGATACATGATTTCTATAATACAAGATTTATGCTATTATATTCATCATTAGAAAATACTTATGTTTTTAATTTATATCACGTAGATGTATATTAATAGAATAGTTGTCGATCGAAGTAGTATTAGTCATTAACATTTGTACCTTCAACTGAAAGTTCAGTTTTCAATCTTCAATTTTGAAATCGTTAGCTAATGTGTCGAAACCCTTGTCCAAGTCGCTATGCATGTGTGTAAGGATCCATATGTCCATGATCATGTCTTTTAATTTTGGTAATTGGGATGACAAAACACAAGTTTAAGACTAACATATATGTGTAAAGATATCTTAGATAGGTTACTTAGATCCTAGGGATGCAAAAAAGAAAAAAAGAAGTGGCACAAAAACCGGCGAAGGAACCAACAAAAGGACTCGATGCTATAACACCATCGGTGTTACGTTGTAAATCACAGGTTAAAAATGTTCATGAGTATTGCATTTAGTTAAAGTGTATGAGCTGGAAATAAAAATCGAAATGCAATTCGAGTCTCGGAAATGAAAAACAGAAAACGAATAATATAAAACCCAGATCAGCAAGAATTCGCTAACTAAAATTATCAAGTGCGAATATTCACGAATTTTATCTAACCAAAGCGGGAAAGATCGTTATGTGAGCGAGTCATGAAGACATATCGGAAACTTAGAAAACGGAGAGTTCGCAAATAAGTTCGCGAAACACAAATTTACCTCGATTAAATGCCACGCTTGGAGTAAGCAGGGGGCAACAACTAGACTCAAGACTTGGTCGTCTGTCATGTCTTGTTTTCAGAGTGTGCAGGACGTCTAAATTATTTCCTTCCTGTATACTAGAGAGAGAGGGTGCAGCTCAGTCAGCACAGAGAATATTACAACGCTGGGAGATTTCTGCATGTGCCCACTAGTCACGCTGTGTAGTCCCATGAATTATTGACAAGCTATAGAACTTCGGGCTTCGCACCCTTGCTTGCTGACCAGTGACACTCCTCTCTGCCAAGTCTACTCCGCAGGGTACATGAGCCTTTATTAGTTCCTTGCAAAATTTTCACTCTGCCCGACGACCGACTGTAGCTCGTAGAACTTACCAGCACATCATGCTGAGCATCAGAAAGCAAACCGAAGCACACGTCGTGCTGAGCACCAGAAAGGAAGCAAATCAGAGAACACATAGGAAACACTGTAGCACACAGGAATCTACTGTAGCACACGCAAAAAACAATGTCCTGTAACGCGCAGAATTACTGTTCACCCGTAGAAATTACTGTTCACCAAAGGCAAAAGTCGGTCGCCTGTATGCTGAGAAATTGATTCATGCTTGTCGCGCGCCGGCCATCCTTTCCGTGCGAGCTCCGCCTCTATCCTGTGTCTCTTGTCTTTAAAAGGAGACGTCTCGCGATCGCGAGCTCGCCAGCCACCCACTTTGTTGTCCACCTCTTCCTCCCTGAGTCAAGCTTTCTTCGTTCTCCAGGAGAATCCCGAAGCACCAGTCGACTACGGTGAGTATCCCGTGAGTTCCTCCAGTATTTCTTCTGTCTCCCTAGCATCGCCATCCTTCTTCATTATTCTTTGATTAAAGACCACCATGTCTCCTCCAGTACAACCATGAGCACGTCACGAGAGATCAAGCCATGAGTTAATTAATCCCCTTTGATTTTCTAGAGATGATTAACAGCTACTTTGCGCAATCAATATCTCCACCATACGATATCTGAATCACTCGATTCTTCTTTCTAAGATCATTATTTGCCTGTTAGTGTAGTTAGATCATACCTATCTGTGGTGATGCTAAAGTCTATTAAATCAATCAAAAGCGCTTAATATTAATATGATAAATCTTGTAGAAATTTTTATGGCAAATGGGTAATAGCTTTAGCTTTGAAACTTTTGCGGTAGCTTTATGGTTTTATTAGGTGCTTGCTGTAGTTTTGTAGCCTTTGAATAGCTTACTAGATGTGATGGCTAAGTTTCCCTAGCCGTAGTAAATATTAAATCAGAAATAAATGAAGAGTATGCAATTTAATGAGTAAAGATTAAGTGGATCGGTTTACTCTTGCTCAGTAAGAATAGTAGACAGCCTGGTATGTTAGTCATTAGAGCTAGCTTAGTATGTTAGTCATTAGAGCTAGCTTAGTAGCTTAGTAATAGTTGTTGTTATTTTAAGAGCTGCTGTTGTCATTGTATTAAGTCATGTCATCATTTCTTGCATATAGATCACGAGATAGTGGAGTACGTGGCTGCGGAGGAGCCGGAGTACAAGGAGATCGTGGAGATGTATGAGGAGGAGGTCCCCGTGTAGGAAGGAGCCCTGGAGCCGTCAACCACTAACTTTGGTGCACACCAGGATGCCCAAGGCAAGCATCGGTGCATAACCTTTATTTTGAAATGATAATAAGATATCTATGTTATATGTGCATTTACGTTTCAGGAGTTCTGTTGAAACCCACTTGCATAAATATTACTACACAAGAGTCTTACTAGTTTAGGCCGTGTAGTGCCATGCTTAGGTTTCGTTAGCGTGAACAACATGGTGTTGTTCACGATAGGTGATCATTATTATCACTATGGTTAACATAGAAATAAAGGCAGGTGAAATGGTGACCGGGCAGGGATGTGGTTTGGTAGTGGTGAATGTGGAAAGGGGTCTCCTGCGGCCAACAGGGCATCACTGGGTTACATTGTTTCCCTGTCCGAGTCGGTTAAGGACCAGTCGTTGCATTTGAATGGTTGTCAGGTCACAGATCTCCTTATCCCGAGCATATACTAGCGGATTGGGGCTAGAAAGACTTGTTATTCTCTTGTCATGAGTTCCGGCTCCATCCGGACCAACTGAAGGTGGATTATGTATGGGTATTAGGAGGTCTAAGCACCGCGAGAGGACGGGGGCTTGGAGTCCCAGTATGGACGGGGGCTCGGTTCTCTTGACAGGAGGATAATGGGTTGGTCCCGTTTGTACCTCGGTACAAGCAGTGCGTGTGTTTTTTGGGGTACCCAGCTGGGCTACATTGATTCGTAAATCGCCGCATAAGCGGTCCGATATGACTTGATCCGGGCATCGTAGTAAGAACTAAAAGAGAAAAGGTGAATAATGATGGATTTGTATTGACCAACTCTTGTTTGAAAATAGCATAAGTGCTTACATAGATGGTTAGCTGATAAACTAAAAGATGGCAAATAAAAGAACTGCAATAAGGATCCACTAGTAGTAATGCTTTTCTGCAAACTTAAACCAGTAGCCAAAAAGCCTATCATGATCCTTGGAGTCAGGAAATTATTCCCAGTCGGGTAAGTCTTGCGAGTACATTGTGTACTCATAGTTTATTTTACCCCTATTGCAGGTGATGCTTGAGGCTTTGTGTGGAGGATCGTCTGCTGGGCTCAAATGGATCTTTGCTACGCTCACTAGATATTTATTTCCACTGTTTTAATTTCGCACTCTAAACTTGGTATTGTAATAACTTATTTCTGAAGACTATGTTGTATGGAATAAACTAAGTATTGTACTTGTTTTCATTATTAGATCCTGGATGAAAATGTGGATGGTTTCGAGTTCTCCCATTGGGTGTGCTCGACAGAAACGGCTGGAATAGCCGCTAGCAGAGTACTTAGTGCCTAGAGGAAGGCAAGTACCTCCATTAGTGTGTTATTTTGGGCGGTTCTGCCACAGATGCGTAGCAAAGATCCATTTGAGCCCAGCAGACGATCCTCCACACAAAGCCTCAAGCATCACCTGCAATAGGGGTAAAATAAACTATGAGTACACAATGTACTCGCAAGACTTACCCGACTGGGAATAATTTCCTGACTCCAAGGATCATGATAGGCTTTTTGGCTACTGGTTTAAGTTTGCAGAAAAGCATTACTACTAGTGGATCCTTATTGCAGTTCTTTTATTTGCCATCTTTTAGTTTATCAGCTAACCATCTATGTAAGCACTTATGCTATTTTCAAACAAGAGTTGGTCAATACAAATCCATCATTATTCACCTTTTCTCTTTTAGTTCTTACTACGATGCCCGGATCAAGTCATATCGGACCGCTTATGCGGCGATTTACGAATCAATGTAGCCCAGCTGGGTACCCCAAAAAACACACGCACTGCTTGTACCGAGGTACAAACGGGACCAACCCATTATCCTCCTGTCAAGAGAACCGAGCCCCCGTCCATACTGGGACTCCAAGCCCCCGTCCTCTCGCGGTGCTTAGACCTCCTAATACCCATACATAATCCACCTTCAGTTGGTCCGGATGGAGCCGGAACTCATGACAAGAGAATAACAAGTCTTTCTAGCCCCAATCCGCTAGTATATGCTCGGGATAAGGAGATCTGTGACCTGACAACCATTCAAATGCAACGACTGGTCCTTAACCGACTCGGACAGGGAAACAATGTAACCCAGTGATGCCCTGTTGGCCGCAGGAGACCCCTTTCCACATTCACCACTACCAAACCACATCCCTGCCCGGTCACCATTTCACCTGCCTTTATTTCTATGTTAACCATAGTGATAATAATGATCACCTATCGTGAACAACACCATGTTGTTCACGCTAACGAAACCTAAGCATGGCACTACACGGCCTAAACTAGTAAGACTCTTGTGTAGTAATATTTATGCAAGTGGGTTTCAACAGAACTCCTGAAACGTAAATGCACATATAACATAGATATCTTATTATCATTTCAAAATAAAGGTTATGCACCGATGCTTGCCTTGGGCATCCTGGTGTGCACCAAAGTTAGTGGTTGACGGCTCCAGGGCTCCTTCCTACACGGGGACCTCCTCCTCATACATCTCCACGATCTCCTTGTACTCCGGCTCCTCCGCAGCCACGTACTCCACTATCTCGTGATCTATATGCAAGAAATGATGACATGACTTAATACAATGACAACAGCAGCTCTTAAAATAACAACAACTATTACTAAGCTACTAAGCTAGCTCTAATGACTAACATACTAAGCTAGCTCTAATGACTAACATACCAGGCTGTCTACTATTCTTACTGAGCAAGAGTAAACCGATCCACTTAATCTTTACTCATTAAATTGCATACTCTTCATTTATTTCTGATTTAATATTTACTACGGCTAGGGAAACTTAGCCATCACATCTAGTAAGCTATTCAAAGGCTACAAAACTACAGCAAGCACCTAATAAAACCATAAAGCTACCGCAAAAGTTTCAAAGCTAAAGCTATTACCCATTTGCCATAAAAATTTCTACAAGATTTATCATATTAATATTAAGCGCTTTTGATTGATTTAATAGACTTTAGCATCACCACAGATAGGTATGATCTAACTACACTAACAGGCAAATAATGATCTTAGAAAGAAGAATCGAGTGATTCAGATATCGTATGGTGGAGATATTGATTGCGCAAAGTAGCTGTTAATCATCTCTAGAAAATCAAAGGGGATTAATTAACTCATGGCTTGATCTCTCGTGACGTGCTCATGGTTGTACTGGAGGAGACATGGTGGTCTTTAATCAAAGAATAATGAAGAAGGATGGCGATGCTAGGGAGACAGAAGAAATACTGGAGGAACTCACGGGATACTCACCGTAGTCGACTGGTGCTTCGGGATTCTCCTGGAGAACGAAGAAAGCTTGACTCAGGGAGGAAGAGGTGGACAACAAAGTGGGTGGCTGGCGAGCTCGCGATCGCGAGACGTCTCCTTTTAAAGACAAGAGACACAGGATAGAGGCGGAGCTCGCACGGAAAGGATGGCCGGCGCGCGACAAGCATGAATCAATTTCTCAGCATACAGGCGACCGACTTTTGCCTTTGGTGAACAGTAATTTCTACGGGTGAACAGTAATTCTGCGCGTTACAGGACATTGTTTTTTGCGTGTGCTACAGTAGATTCCTGTGTGCTACAGTGTTTCCTATGTGTTCTCTGATTTGCTTCCTTTCTGGTGCTCAGCACGACGTGTGCTTCGGTTTGCTTTCTGATGCTCAGCATGATGTGCTGGTAAGTTCTACGAGCTACAGTCGGTCGTCGGGCAGAGTGAAAATTTTGCAAGGAACTAATAAAGGCTCATGTACCCTGCGGAGTAGACTTGGCAGAGAGGAGTGTCACTGGTCAGCAAGCAAGGGTGCGAAGCCCGAAGTTCTATAGCTTGTCAATAATTCATGGGACTACACAGCGTGACTAGTGGGCACATGCAGAAATCTCCCAGCGTTGTAATATTCTCTGTGCTGACTGAGCTGCACCCTCTCTCTCTAGTATACAGGAAGGAAATAATTTAGACGTCCTGCACACTCTGAAAACAAGACATGACAGACGACCAAGTCTTGAGTCTAGTTGTTGCCCCCTGCTTACTCCAAGCGTGGCATTTAATCGAGGTAAATTTGTGTTTCGCGAACTTATTTGCGAACTCTCCGTTTTCTAAGTTTCCGATATGTCTTCATGACTCGCTCACATAACGATCTTTCCCGCTTTGGTTAGATAAAATTCGTGAATATTCGCACTTGATAATTTTAGTTAGCGAATTCTTGCTGATCTGGGTTTTATATTATTCGTTTTCTGTTTTTCATTTCCGAGACTCGAATTGCATTTCGATTTTTATTTCCAGCTCATACACTTTAACTAAATGCAATACTCATGAACATTTTTAACCTGTGATTTACAACGTAACACCGATGGTGTTATAGCATCGAGTCCTTTTGTTGGTTCCTTCGCCGGTTTTTGTGCCACTTCTTTTTTTCTTTTTTGCACCCTAGTTTCCACGCCGCATGGAGCAGTTTTGAATGGTTCAAATCTATACATCATCTTACAAGAATTATGGTATTCCAAAAAAAAATTATCTGATGCTTTTAGAGTTCATTTAGATTTTGTCCTAAGTAAAACATTTTTCTTTTTTACTTTGGACAATAAATATCTAAAATTGTACGGACCCTGACATTAACTTCTTTATTGATACATGATTTCTATAATACAAGATTTATGCTATTATATTCATCATTAGAAAATACTTATGTTTTTAATTTATATCACGTAGATGTATATTAATAGAATAGTTGTCGATCGAAGTAGTATTAGTCATTAACATTTGTACCTTCAACTGAAAGTTCAGTTTTCAATCTTCAATTTTGAAATCGTTAGCTAATGTGTCGAAACCCTTGTCCAAGTCGCTATGCATGTGTGTAAGGATCCATATGTCCATGATCATGTCTTTTAATTTTGGTAATTGGGATGACAAAACACAAGTTTAAGACTAACATATATGTGTAAAGATATCTTAGATAGGTTACTTAGATCCTAGGGATGCAAAAAAGAAAAAAGAAGTGGCACAAAAACCGGCGAAGGAACCAACAAAAGGACTCGATGCTATAACACCATCGGTGTTACGTTGTAAATCACAGGTTAAAAATGTTCATGAGTATTGCATTTAGTTAAAGTGTATGAGCTGGAAATAAAAATCGAAATGCAATTCGAGTCTCGGAAATGAAAAACAGAAAACGAATAATATAAAACCCAGATCAGCAAGAATTCGCTAACTAAAATTATCAAGTGCGAATATTCACGAATTTTATCTAACCAAAGCGGGAAAGATCGTTATGTGAGCGAGTCATGAAGACATATCGGAAACTTAGAAAACGGAGAGTTCGCAAATAAGTTCGCGAAACACAAATTTACCTCGATTAAATGCCACGCTTGGAGTAAGCAGGGGGCAACAACTAGACTCAAGACTTGGTCGTCTGTCATGTCTTGTTTTCAGAGTGTGCAGGACGTCTAAATTATTTCCTTCCTGTATACTAGAGAGAGAGGGTGCAGCTCAGTCAGCACAGAGAATATTACAACGCTGGGAGATTTCTGCATGTGCCCACTAGTCACGCTGTGTAGTCCCATGAATTATTGACAAGCTATAGAACTTCGGGCTTCGCACCCTTGCTTGCTGACCAGTGACACTCCTCTCTGCCAAGTCTACTCCGCAGGGTACATGAGCCTTTATTAGTTCCTTGCAAAATTTTCACTCTGCCCGACGACCGACTGTAGCTCGTAGAACTTACCAGCACATCATGCTGAGCATCAGAAAGCAAACCGAAGCACACGTCGTGCTGAGCACCAGAAAGGAAGCAAATCAGAGAACACATAGGAAACACTGTAGCACACAGGAATCTACTGTAGCACACGCAAAAAACAATGTCCTGTAACGCGCAGAATTACTGTTCACCCGTAGAAATTACTGTTCACCAAAGGCAAAAGTCGGTCGCCTGTATGCTGAGAAATTGATTCATGCTTGTCGCGCGCCGGCCATCCTTTCCGTGCGAGCTCCGCCTCTATCCTGTGTCTCTTGTCTTTAAAAGGAGACGTCTCGCGATCGCGAGCTCGCCAGCCACCCACTTTGTTGTCCACCTCTTCCTCCCTGAGTCAAGCTTTCTTCGTTCTCCAGGAGAATCCCGAAGCACCAGTCGACTACGGTGAGTATCCCGTGAGTTCCTCCAGTATTTCTTCTGTCTCCCTAGCATCGCCATCCTTCTTCATTATTCTTTGATTAAAGACCACCATGTCTCCTCCAGTACAACCATGAGCACGTCACGAGAGATCAAGCCATGAGTTAATTAATCCCCTTTGATTTTCTAGAGATGATTAACAGCTACTTTGCGCAATCAATATCTCCACCATACGATATCTGAATCACTCGATTCTTCTTTCTAAGATCATTATTTGCCTGTTAGTGTAGTTAGATCATACCTATCTGTGGTGATGCTAAAGTCTATTAAATCAATCAAAAGCGCTTAATATTAATATGATAAATCTTGTAGAAATTTTTATGGCAAATGGGTAATAGCTTTAGCTTTGAAACTTTTGCGGTAGCTTTATGGTTTTATTAGGTGCTTGCTGTAGTTTTGTAGCCTTTGAATAGCTTACTAGATGTGATGGCTAAGTTTCCCTAGCCGTAGTAAATATTAAATCAGAAATAAATGAAGAGTATGCAATTTAATGAGTAAAGATTAAGTGGATCGGTTTACTCTTGCTCAGTAAGAATAGTAGACAGCCTGGTATGTTAGTCATTAGAGCTAGCTTAGTATGTTAGTCATTAGAGCTAGCTTAGTAGCTTAGTAATAGTTGTTGTTATTTTAAGAGCTGCTGTTGTCATTGTATTAAGTCATGTCATCATTTCTTGCATATAGATCACGAGATAGTGGAGTACGTGGCTGCGGAGGAGCCGGAGTACAAGGAGATCGTGGAGATGTATGAGGAGGAGGTCCCCGTGTAGGAAGGAGCCCTGGAGCCGTCAACCACTAACTTTGGTGCACACCAGGATGCCCAAGGCAAGCATCGGTGCATAACCTTTATTTTGAAATGATAATAAGATATCTATGTTATATGTGCATTTACGTTTCAGGAGTTCTGTTGAAACCCACTTGCATAAATATTACTACACAAGAGTCTTACTAGTTTAGGCCGTGTAGTGCCATGCTTAGGTTTCGTTAGCGTGAACAACATGGTGTTGTTCACGATAGGTGATCATTATTATCACTATGGTTAACATAGAAATAAAGGCAGGTGAAATGGTGACCGGGCAGGGATGTGGTTTGGTAGTGGTGAATGTGGAAAGGGGTCTCCTGCGGCCAACAGGGCATCACTGGGTTACATTGTTTCCCTGTCCGAGTCGGTTAAGGACCAGTCGTTGCATTTGAATGGTTGTCAGGTCACAGATCTCCTTATCCCGAGCATATACTAGCGGATTGGGGCTAGAAAGACTTGTTATTCTCTTGTCATGAGTTCCGGCTCCATCCGGACCAACTGAAGGTGGATTATGTATGGGTATTAGGAGGTCTAAGCACCGCGAGAGGACGGGGGCTTGGAGTCCCAGTATGGACGGGGGCTCGGTTCTCTTGACAGGAGGATAATGGGTTGGTCCCGTTTGTACCTCGGTACAAGCAGTGCGTGTGTTTTTTGGGGTACCCAGCTGGGCTACATTGATTCGTAAATCGCCGCATAAGCGGTCCGATATGACTTGATCCGGGCATCGTAGTAAGAACTAAAAGAGAAAAGGTGAATAATGATGGATTTGTATTGACCAACTCTTGTTTGAAAATAGCATAAGTGCTTACATAGATGGTTAGCTGATAAACTAAAAGATGGCAAATAAAAGAACTGCAATAAGGATCCACTAGTAGTAATGCTTTTCTGCAAACTTAAACCAGTAGCCAAAAAGCCTATCATGATCCTTGGAGTCAGGAAATTATTCCCAGTCGGGTAAGTCTTGCGAGTACATTGTGTACTCATAGTTTATTTTACCCCTATTGCAGGTGATGCTTGAGGCTTTGTGTGGAGGATCGTCTGCTGGGCTCAAATGGATCTTTGCTACGCATCTGTGGCAGAACCGCCCAAAATAACACACTAATGGAGGTACTTGCCTTCCTCTAGGCACTAAGTACTCTGCTAGCGGCTATTCCAGCCGTTTCTGTCGAGCACACCCAATGGGAGAACTCGAAACCATCCACATTTTCATCCAGGATCTAATAATGAAAACAAGTACAATACTTAGTTTATTCCATACAACATAGTCTTCAGAAATAAGTTATTACAATACCAAGTTTAGAGTGCGAAATTAAAACAGTGGAAATAAATATCTAGGG
>JAHUYU010000288.1:0-23026 GCA_030439765.1 Tripidium arundinaceum
CATGACGTCACTGGTGATGGAGATGCAAATGGTGGCGCCGCTGGTGATGGTGGTGCGAGGTCGTCGATGAGCGGTGGAGGAAGAGTGTTGGCGGTTCTTAACTAACACTTCATACCGTCAATATTTGTATAAAATTCATCAAAAACAACACCAAACCTAGAAATAGGACTTTGAACTAACCATTTGCATGGGTTTTGGTGAGATATCTATTTTGCAGGTACAAACATGAATATATACTAGGATGGGCCAAAAGCAAAAGAAAATAAAAAGAGACAACCATTCCATCAATTGTGCCCAAGCAAAACAAAGAAGAAATAAGAAGAAGCCCACCTACCAGACACATATGGGCCCCAAACCCACGTGGCCACGCTCCAAGCCCAACCAGGAGCCCACCTTGCCAAAGGCGGTGGCAAAGCAGGCCAGTACTGGTGCAGCCGCACCCCACTTGCCGCCTCTCAGGCCCACCTTCAGCAGGGCGGTTCCATCAATGCTCAGGAAGGCGGTTTTGGTGGGTTGCCTAAAATATCTCCTGGCAAACCGTCCTACTAAATCTATAAAAGGAGAAGGCCACCCCCTCACAAGAGGCATCATACACTTGAAGAAAAGAAGAAGAGCAAGCTCCATCTCCACATTAGCTTTTAGCTAGACTAGTATAGGGAGTGAGTGAGGAAGAGTTAGAGGAATCCCAGAGAATCGGCTACCTCTACTTCTTGTACTTGGCAAGCTTTGTACATCGGGTGGACGGAGTGCCGGACTTGTCGGCTCCCTCTACACTTGTACCTCAACGATCATCTTGCTACTTGAAGTAAGAAGTTCATGTTTATCTATTGATATTGAGTTCTTAAGTGAGTTATTTTTGTTCATTATAAACTTGCGGGTTCGTCATTCATCCTTGTGACGAATACTCTAGTAGAGGACTCCTGATAAAGACGGAAGTTCCTGGCCAACGCTGGAGTAGTAACCAATAGCGTAGACGTGGTGTCTAAGCTAGAAGTTACCTTCGTTTGCCTCGTACTCCACGGTTGAAGGGTAGGCGGCAGGTGGTGACAGCCCTGTCCGTCCCTCGTAATCCCCCACGTTCGGGTACGGCGTAGAGCTACAGGCTGGCCTCGCTTGGCAGACCAGGTGTGATCTGGTGCCTGAAGCAAGTCTTTAGTGATCAAGCTATCTTACCTTAAGATCCCTATCCTAAGAAAAACCACACTACCCGAGTTATTCTTCTTCTTGTTTTCTTGGGAGAACTAGCCGAGAGACCTTGAACACCTCCGTTCCTCATGGAAATACGATACCCTGAATACCACCGGGTGAAGTGCTACAACGGTGTATCTGTGCACTTGCGGATTCCTTCTGCTTACGCTAAGAAACACCAACAAGCATTTCTGGCACCGTTGCCGGGGAAGGTCGTCGTTTTTGTCTCCGAACCTAGTTCGCCCGTGTATCCTTTATTTTTTTCTCCTTCATTTCTTTTTTAATCTTTTTCCCATGGAGCAACCAACCATCCAAACCCTTTCTGCTCCCCAGGGCGGAGTTCATAGCTAGAAGCTGTGATTGGCTTTGAAGATTGTGGTGGCTCTACGAACTCGCCCTTGGGAGCAGAAAGGGTTTGGATGGTTGGTTGCTCCATGGGAAAAAGATTAAAAAAGAAATGAAGGAGAAAAAAATAAAGGATACACGGGCGAACTAGGTTCGGAGACAAAAACGACGACCTTCCCCGGCAACGGTGCCAGAAATGCTTGTTGGTGTTTCTTAGCGTAAGCAGAAGGAATCCGCAAGTGCACAGATACACCGTTGTAGCACTTCACCCGGTGGTATTCAGGGTATCGTATTTCCATGAGGAACGGAGGTGTTCAAGGTCTCTCGGCTAGTTCTCCCAAGAAAACAAGAAGAAGAATAACTCGGGTAGTGTGGTTTTTCTTAGGATAGGGATCTTAAGGTAAGATAGCTTGATCACTAAAGACTTGCTTCAGGCACCAGATCACACCTGGTCTGCCAAGCGAGGCCAGCCTGTAGCTCTACGCCGTACCCGAACGTGGGGGATTACGAGGGACGGACAGGGCTGTCACCACCTGCCGCCTACCCTTCAACCGTGGAGTACGAGGCAAACGAAGGTAACTTCTAGCTTAGACACCACGTCTACGCTATTGGTTACTACTCCAGCGTTGGCCAGGAACTTCCGTCTTTATCAGGAGTCCTCTACTAGAGTATTCGTCACAAGGATGAATGACGAACCCGCAAGTTTATAATGAACAAAAATAACTCACTTAAGAACTCAATATCAATAGATAAACATGAACTTCTTACTTCAAGTAGCAAGATGATCGTTGAGGTACAAGTGTAGAGGGAGCCGACAAGTCCGGCACTCCGTCCACCCGATGTACAAAGCTTGCCAAGTACAAGAAGTAGAGGTAGCCGATTCTCTGGGATTCCTCTAACTCTTCCTCACTCACTCCCTATACTAGTCTAGCTAAAAGCTAATGTGGAGATGGAGCTTGCTCTTCTTCTTTTCTTCAAGTGTATGATGCCTCTTGTGAGGGGGTGGCCTTCTCCTTTTATAGATTTAGTAGGACGGTTTGCCAGGAGATATTTTAGGCAACCCACCAAAACCGCCTTCCTGAGCATTGATGGAACCGCCCTGCTGAAGGTGGGCCTGAGAGGCGGCAAGTGGGGTGCGGCTGCACCAGTACTGGCCTGCTTTGCCACCGCCTTTGGCAAGGTGGGCTCCTGGTTGGGCTTGGAGCGTGGCCACGTGGGTTTGGGGCCCATATGTGTCTGGTAGGTGGGCTTCTTCTTATTTCTTCTTTGTTTTGCTTGGGCACAATTGATGGAATGGTTGTCTCTTTTTATTTTCTTTTGCTTTTGGCCCATCCTAGTATATATTCATGTTTGTACCTGCAAAATAGATATCTCACCAAAACCCATGCAAATGGTTAGTTCAAAGTCCTATTTCTAGGTTTGGTGTTGTTTTTGATGAATTTTATACAAATATTGACGGTATGAAGTGTTAGTTAAGAACCGCCAACACTCTTCCTCCACCGCTCATCGACGACCTCGCACCACCATCACCAGCGGCGCCACCATTTGCATCTCCATCACCAGTGACGTCATCTCCCTCAGTAGTCGAAAGATATACACCTTGTGATCCAATGTCTCTGTTCGTGCTATTTAATCTGACTGGTGTACGAGCTATGCTTACACCAGTATTTACGTTCATGCTATTTAATCTGATGGCTAGTGTATGAGCTATGCTTACACTAGTTCTGTTGTTCATGTTGTTAAATCATGCTAGTATACGAGCTATGCTTATACTAGTACATGAGATTGTCATGATTTATATTCTAGTTTTAATCTAGAAATTGCCTAATTATTCAACAATCCAAAAACCTTATTATAGGCCTTTTACTGATTTAACTATGGCTGGTTTCGCTGACATGCTGAGGCCGAAAAAGTTTTTTGGTGTGCACTTAAAGAGGTGGCAAGTTAAGGCCACGCTCTGGCTAGAGGCTATGAAAGTGTTCAGGATAACTGTTGGCTTGCCCGAGGGAAATATCTCTGAAGAAGATCAGAGAAGATTCCAGGAAGCAAACACTATCTTCAGAGGAGCAGTCCTGAACATTCTTGCTGACCATCTGGTAGATGCAAACTTGCACTTCCAAGATGGGAAGGCGTTGTGGGATCATCTGAATGCTACCTTTGGTGCATCAGACGCAGGCAGTGAGCTGTACATCATGGAGAGCTTTCATGACTACAAGATGGTTGGTAATTAATCTATAGTCGAGCAAGCTCATGAGGTTCAGTGCATGGCAAGAGAACTTGAACTCCATAAGTGTGTCATACACAACGAGTTTGTGGCCGAATGCATTATTGCAAAGTTGCCTCCTTCATGGAGGGGCCTCAACGCAACTCTCAAACATAAAAGATAGAAAATATCAGTTGAAAACCTGATAGCATCTCTTGATGTTGAGGAGAAGGCTCGGGCTAAGGATGCTACTGTTGACACCTATGGGGGCACGCAGAGAAAGATCCGCAAGCGCATGGATATCAGCTGTAGCCCTTCACCGGAAGTATTCCAGGATATCGAACTCAGGGAAACGTGTGAGTTTAACTAAGGCTAACTTACTAGGGGTAGCAACAAGGCTAAGGATAACCAGGAGCGTAGAGGGGACTACTAAGGTTCTCTTTCTCTAACTTGGGTAAACTGTGTAGTCTACTGTTCACCTAGGGAAATTACTAAGGAAAAGCACAAACAGAGTATGCTATTTCCATTGCAATCGGGTCCTGCTTGGCC
Source organism: Tripidium arundinaceum (assembly GCA_030439765.1). Taxonomy (NCBI): domain Eukaryota; kingdom Viridiplantae; phylum Streptophyta; class Magnoliopsida; order Poales; family Poaceae; genus Tripidium; species Tripidium arundinaceum. Next base: position 4,286 of record JAHUYU010000288.1, read on the forward strand.
TACAGACGGGAGGTGGACTACAAAGGACTCAAGGAGGCTGTCACCCTCGTGATCTACCACTGATCCAGAATGCAGGGTGCCTCTATGAGCAGTCGAAAGTCTAAGCACCATGCTTATACTAACGATTACTACCTTAACTCTTCGTCAAGAATTAAAGCACTCAAAAGAGTCGTGAACCTGATGAACAATATAAACACAATACTTACTTGTATTAGAAATCAATTACCATAGATGTCTCAGAAGCAAGCTCAAATAGAACTTGGATCCACCAAGGTACAAGCCGTAGAGAGAGCACCGATAGGCCGGCACTTTCTCCAAACTCTTCCCTCACTCTCTATCTCACTTTTTCTATTTACAAAGGATAGATCCTAGCATGGAGGACTATTCTTCTCTTGATTGCCCTCTAACCCCTTTCTGGAGGAGGTATGGGGTGCCTTTTATAGGGGGTCATCAGGTAGCTTGTGGGCCCATGAATCCGTGGCAACTCATCATCTTGACCCTTGATTCGAACCGACCTTGATCTACAGCGAAGATGGACTCTCAAAGGTGGTGGAGAACCGATGTATGAAGCGGAGACCGACTGGTGGGCCTGAGAGGCCGGCCAGCCTACAGGTGGGGCCAGCCGGCCCCACCCTTACTCCTTTCAGGGTAATTTGCAGCGGTTTGTCTTGGACAGTGGATTAGAGATCCTTTAAGTCGGTTTTGTCATGGATGATCGTGATTTGCTCTGACGAATAGGTCCACTTTACCTATTTTCTGATTAAATCCTCCTGCAGTCATAAAATCGTCAAAACTTGTGGAACTTGTTAGTTTAAAACACTATACCTATGTTGGTGATCCATTTTAATCATATATGTAGGGTATATTGATGGTTTATGATTGACATTAATAACCGTCAACAAGCTCCCCCACACTTGGGCTTTTACTTGTCCTCGATAAAAGATTGGATTACTCTAGACATAACGGTGGGACAAGACATCAACATAAAACCATTCCTAGTCATACTTGCTCCGCAGGATTCAAAGTGTCTACCATGAAACTTTGGGTGGTTGAAGAATGGAACAGCTTGAAATAGATTACCATCTTCTTTTAGTCAAGTCAATTGGAGATTTTTGCAAGATTTTTTTTAAACAAAACATAGCTTACCTTCTCCTTTTGTGGTACTCTCAAATTACTCAATGTGTATGATTCCTTACTAAGGCATATTTTGAATGTTGCCTTCTTTTCATCCTACCTCTAAAGGGCTTATGTGGAGCTTTGGGTATGGCAAAGGATGTGGCATACTTACTTTGCATATGTTGTTGAGTCAAAACTCGGATCTATGGAGAGAAGTGTCATACTCTTAGATCAAGATGTGCATGTGTGTGGATATTTATATGGTGGCTATCCTAATTCTACTATGCTCCTTGAAACATGTCTCTCTTGTTGAATCTTGAAATACTTTGGTGAGAACATGGGCTATCTTTATTCTTTTCTTCTTTCCCCTTTTTTTAAGGCGAGCATCTCTGTACCCATTGTTGTCAAAACTCTGGACATCTTTGTGTCCATTTTTTTCAATACTTTTGCATAGCCCATGTCTTGCAACAGCAATTTTCAAGAGAGACGTTAACAAGAACTTGTAGCATTTATTTGGTGGAATCCTAACAAGCTTATTTTTGTGCCTACCCTCAATGTAGGAGAAGAACATTTATGAATGGAAAGCATGTTTTTGCGTACTCCTAGTGTAGGAGCAGCACATGTAGGTGGTGTGTATGTGATCTTGATCTTGGGAGCATGATAAGTCTCTCAACAAGGATCAACAAGGTTCGACAAAACTCAACACAAAGCAAGCAGCTTATGTGGAAAATTTATATCATTGAAGATCATATATGGTTCTGGTAGAAAATTGCTTTACCACAAAGGAGAGATATAGCTATTACATATATATATATATATATTTAAAAGTTTTGAAATAGAATTCTCCAATAACAAGACATAAAGAATTAGGTTCTCATTATTCTACTATATCTCATTCTACAACAACTTAAGTGACACGGGGTCCCTATTTAATAAGTTCCCAACAGTTGCAAGACTTCCAGGAAAGGAGTTATGTGAATCTATCCTTCAAGTCATGACTGAATAATCTTTCCTCATGTTTTAAAGTTGTTTTATCAAAGAGTTTTCAATTTATTTTGAAACAATAAGTCAGGCTATTGAAAATAGAGCATACGGGACGCAAACCTGACCGAGGATGAAGCGTGAGGCAAATGGCCACAGGAATAGGCCGGGCGGCCCACCCTCAGGGTTGTTTGACTCCTACTTTGTTACAGGTGGTTGTTGCTTTGTTTGTGACTGTTTTGCGTGATTTTTGCGATCAAATCTCGTTTGTCATCACGGTGTCCTTCCCCCACACTTGTTTCCTGTTTTCCCTTATGCACAAAATGTGGAGACAAACACATATCCAAAAACAGAGAGAAATAATAGAAGCAAAATTTATTGATATCATATAAGGCACTTTATTACGCTTTCAAACTTGAGACGAAAAGTAAATTAACTCACTTCTTTAACTGAAATGATCTAATTGAAAACCAACGATCTAGACGTGCCCTATCAACTAATATTCTAATTTTCACTCTCGCTTTTTAAGCTCGGTGACAACATAACGGCGAAAGGTCATGAGACTGTCTTCTAGAATTAGTCGGTGGGTATGCTTAGTATCAATCCTATGCAGTAAGGTTTGAGTGAACTTGGCAAGCTCATTCAATCTCCTATGCAACACTCCCACAGTGACCCTTTGGCACTTTTCTTCTTTTTCCTTGGGAGGTGGTGGTGCTCTTTTCTTCTTCTCCACCGGAGGCTTGGGAGGTACAACCTTGACTTGTCCCGACTTAGCTTGGACAACGTAAATGGTTACCCTTGGCTTAACTAAATAGTACTTGGTGAAGACGGTGTCTCCATCGTTAGTGGTTAGCACTTCTGTCAGTGTTTCGCCAATCCTAGTGGGAAGGATGTTGAGTTACTTGGGCACCTTGGTAGGCTTCGGATCCAACTGTCCAAACAAGCACTCCCGCGGTCTTGGCTTCTCCAAAAGTGGATGAGCAGGTGGTGGAGCAATCGCCGGATGAGAAATAGCTTGAGCGAAGTAGGTGTGATCATAAGGGAGCTTGGAGGGCAATACGCTCAACACTAATGCTTCCTCACAAACAAATTTTTATTTAGATCAAGCCCATAAGGGACGATCCTTTTCTCAGCCATTGGAGGCTTGAGAAGATGAAAGCTTCTATGCAGCTTTGGAGGAGATGAGAGGCTTTGGGTTGGCTTAGAATGCTAGCAGGGGCCCCTTTTTATAGTGGGGATAGAGGCAGCATGGCTCAAAATCTTTCCATAAAGGTATCCGCGTCGAGAAGGAAACAAATGAGCTGGCAAAATGCTAAAATCTGGAGGATAGGATCTTGGATTCGTGAGTAAGGTGATTGGAGGCGGATGGCCTGCATGTAGGTCGGTCGGTCTGACAGTGGGTTGGCCGACCGGCCTGACAGTGGGCGCCAGCCCCCTACTGAGGCCATTCAGGGTCTCCTTTGTCGCTAAGGTTCCTAAGGTGCATTAGTTCGAGAAAAACGTATTTTTATGCAGCGTACCATAAAAAGGAGGACTGAGGTGAAAATCAATGGTAGAATTATGAAATCAATTTCATCTAAGTCCTCGGTAGGTTTATTAGGTTCTAGGAAAATCTGAAGACGATGACCATTTACCTTGAATAACGTACCTTCGTCATTTTGAAGTGTTACCGCTCCATGCGGCGAAGTGCTTACGACTGTGAATGGTCCTTCCCATTTACTTCAGAGTTTTCCATGCTCGAATAATTTCACCCTAGAATTAAAAAGTAATACCTTATCACTTGGGGTGAACTCCTTCTTCTTTAGTCTCTTATCATGGCATCTCTTTGTTCTCTCCTTGTATATCTTGGCATTATGATACACTTTTTCACGCCATTCATCAAGCTCAGAGAGTTGCATCTTTCTCTTTGTTCCTGCAGCTTCAAAGTCCATGTTCCATCGTTTGATGGCCCAGTGAGCTTTGAATTCTAGCTCAACGGGTAGATGACATGTCTTCCCATAGACAAGTTGATATGGTGACATCCCAAGAGGCGTTTTATAGTCCGTTCTGTAAGCCCATAATGCTTCGGGTAATTTATCCTTCCATACAGTCCCCATCTCGTTGACCGTCTTTTGCAAAATGTTCTTGATCTGTTTGTTTGATGTTTCTGCTTGGCCACTTGTTTGAGGGTGATATGGAGTTGCAATGTTGTGACGGATCCCATGTCTTTATAAGTACTTGCGAAAGTTTTTGTCAGTGAAATGAGTGCCTCTGTCACTAATCACCATTCGTGGAACACCAAAGCGTGGAAATATTGTTTCTTCAAACATCCTCTTGGAGTTCTTTGCATTGGCAGCTCGACATGGCATAGCTTCAACCCCTAGTATGCGAATATTGTCAATTTTATGGTTGCAGGTTATGTACCACCAGGGGAGAACAAATGGAAGCTCATTTATGGAAGTCGTCTCCACATATGGGATGAGTCGTACCTCTACAGAGTCTGTTCCAACGGTCTACTCAGGAGGTGTGTACCAGCTGAAGAGGGCATCAAGGTTATTGAACTATGCCACTTATCACCATATGGAGGACACTATGGTGTATTCCTCACTCATGAAAAAATCTGGCAAAGTGGATTTTTCTGGCCAACCATGTATGAAGATACAAAGGACTTTGTCTGGAGATGCGGTTCATGTTAGAGGCATGGAAACATCAATTCAAGAGATGCCATGCCACTCACCAACAACCTCCAGATCGAACTTTTTGATGTCTGGGGTATTGATTATATGGGGCAATTTCCAAAATCAAAGAATTGTGAATACATCTTGATGACAGTTGACTATATTCTAAATGGGTTGAAGCTATGCCATGTCGAGCTGCCAATGCAAAGAACTCCAAGAGGATGTTTGAAGAAACAATATTTCCACGCTTTGGTGTTCCACGAATGGTGATTAGTGACAGAGGCACTCATTTCACTGACAAAAACTTTCGCAAGTACTTATAAAGACATGGGATCCGTCACAACATTGCAACTCCATATCACCCTCAAACAAGTGGCCAAGCAGAAACATCAAACAAACAGATCAAGAACATTTTGCAAAAGACGGTCAACGAGATGGGGACTGTATGGAAGGATAAATTACCCGAAGCATTATGGGCTTACAGAACGGACTATAAAACGCCTCTTGGGATGTCACCATATCAACTTGTCTATGGGAAGACATGTCATCTACCCGTTGAGCTAGAATTCAAAGCTCACTGGGCCATCAAACGATGGAACATGGACTTTGAAGCTGCAGGAACAAAGAGAAAGATGCAACTCTCTGAGCTTGATGAATGGCGTGAAAAAGTGTATCATAATGCCAAGATATACAAGGAGAGAACAAAGAGATGCCATGATAAGAGACTAAAGAAGAAGGAGTTCACCCCAAGTGATAAGGTATTACTTTTTAATTCTAGGGTGAAATTATTCGAGCATGGAAAACTCTGAAGTAAATGGGAAGGACCATTCACAGTCGTAAGCACTTCGCCGCATGGAGCGGTAACACTTCAAAATGACGAAGGTACGTTATTCAAGGTAAATGGTCATCGTCTTCAGATTTTCCTAGAACCTAATAAACCTACCGAGGACTTAGATGAAATTGATTTCATAATTCTACCATTGATTTTCACCTCAGTCCTCCTTTTTATGGTACGCTGCATAAAAATACGTTTTTCTCGAACTAATGCACCTTAGGAACCTTAGCGACAAAGGAGACCCTGAATGGCCTCAGTAGGGGGCTGGCCGGCCCACTGTCAGGCCGGTCGGCCAACCCACTGTCAGACCGACCGACCTACATGCAGGCCATCCGCCTCCAATCACCTTACTCACGAATCCAAGATCCTATCCTCCAGATTTTAGCATTTTGCCAGCTCATTTGTTTCCTTCTCGACGCGGATACCTTTATGGAAAGATTTTGAGCCATGCTGCCTCTATCCCCACTATAAAAAGGGGCCCCTGCTAGCATTCTAAGCCAACCCAAAGCCTCTCATCTCCTCCAAAGCTGCATAGAAGCTTTCATCTTCTCAAGCCTCCAATGGCTGAGAAAAGGATCGTCCCTTATGGGCTTGATCTAAATAAAAATTTGTTTGTGAGGAAGCATTAGTGTTGAGCGTATTGCCCTCCAAGCTCCCTTATGATCACACCTACTTCGCTCAAGCTATTTCTCATCCGGCGATTGCTCCACCACCTGCTCATCCACTTTTGGAGAAGCCAAGACCGCGGGAGTGCTTGTTTGGACAGTTGGATCCGAAGCCTACCAAGGTGCCCAAGTAACTCAACATCCTTCCCACTAGGATTGGCGAAACACTGACAGAAGTGCTAACCACTAACGATGGAGACACCGTCTTCACCAAGTACTATTTAGTTAAGCCAAGGGTAACCATTTACGTTGTCCAAGCTAAGTCGGGACAAGTCAAGGTTGTACCTCCCAAGCCTCCGGTGGAGAAGAAGAAAAGAGCACCACCACCTCCCAAGGAAAAAGAAGAAAAGTGCCAAAGGGTCACTGTGGGAGTGTTGCATAGGAGATTGAATGAGCTTGCCAAGTTCACTCAAACCTTACTGCATAGGATTGATACTAAGCATACCCACCGACTAATTCTAGAAGACAGTCTCATGACCTTTCGCCGTTATGTTGTCACCGAGCTTAAAAAGCGAGAGTGAAAATTAGAATATTAGTTGATAGGGCACGTCTAGATCGTTGGTTTTCAATTAGATCATTTCAGTTAAAGAAGTGAGTTAATTTACTTTTCGTCTCAAGTTTGAAAGCGTAATAAAGTGCCTTATATGATATCAATAAATTTTGCTTCTATTATTTCTCTCTGTTTTTGGATATGTGTTTGTCTCCACATTTTGTGCATAAGGGAAAACAGGAAACAAGTGTGGGGGAAGGACACCGTGATGACAAACGAGATTTGATCGCAAAAATCACGCAAAACAGTCACAAACAAAGCAACAACCACCTGTAACAAAGTAGGAGTCAAACAACCCTGAGGGTGGGCCGCCCGGCCTATTCCTGTGGCCATTTGCCTCACGCTTCATCCTCGGTCAGGTTTGCGTCCCGTATGCTCTATTTTCAATAGCCTGACTTATTGTTTCAAAATAAATTGAAAACTCTTTGATAAAACAACTTTAAAACATGAGGAAAGATTATTCAGTCATGACTTGAAGGATAGATTCACATAACTCCTTTCCTGGAAGTCTTGCAACAGCAATTTTCAAGAGAGACGTTAACAAGAACTTGTAGCATTTATTTGGTGGAATCCTAACAAGCTTATTTTTGTGCCTACCCTCAATGTAGGAGAAGAACATTTATGAATGGAAAGCATGTTTTTGCGTACTCCTAGTGTAGGAGCAGCACATGTAGGTGGTGTGTATGTGATCTTGATCTTGGGAGCATGATAAGTCTCTCAACAAGGATCAACAAGGTTCGACAAAACTCAACACAAAGCAAGCAGCTTATGTGGAAAATTTATATCATTGAAGATCATATATGGCTCTGGTAGAAAATTGCTTTACCACAAAGGAGAGATATAGCTATTACATATATATATATATATATATTTAAAAGTTTTGAAATAGAATTCTCCAATAACAAGACATAAAGAATTAGGTTCTCATTATTCTACTATATCTCATTCTACAACAACTTAAGTGACACGGGGTCCCTATTTAATAAGTTCCCAACAGTTGCAAGACTTCCAGGAAAGGAGTTATGTGAATCTATCCTTCAAGTCATGACTGAATAATCTTTCCTCATGTTTTAAAGTTGTTTTATCAAAGAGTTTTCAATTTATTTTGAAACAATAAGTCAGGCTATTGAAAATAGAGCATACGGGACGCAAACCTGACCGAGGATGAAGCGTGAGGCAAATGGCCACAGGAATAGGCCGGGCGGCCCACCCTCAGGGTTGTTTGACTCCTACTTTGTTACAGGTGGTTGTTGCTTTGTTTGTGACTGTTTTGCGTGATTTTTGCGATCAAATCTCGTTTGTCATCACGGTGTCCTTCCCCCACACTTGTTTCCTGTTTTCCCTTATGCACAAAATGTGGAGACAAACACATATCCAAAAACAGAGAGAAATAATAGAAGCAAAATTTATTGATATCATATAAGGCACTTTATTACGCTTTCAAACTTGAGACGAAAAGTAAATTAACTCACTTCTTTAACTGAAATGATCTAATTGAAAACCAACGATCTAGACGTGCCCTATCAACTAATATTCTAATTTTCACTCTCGCTTTTTAAGCTCGGTGACAACATAACGGCGAAAGGTCATGAGACTGTCTTCTAGAATTAGTCGGTGGGTATGCTTAGTATCAATCCTATGCAGTAAGGTTTGAGTGAACTTGGCAAGCTCATTCAATCTCCTATGCAACACTCCCACAGTGACCCTTTGGCACTTTTCTTCTTTTTCCTTGGGAGGTGGTGGTGCTCTTTTCTTCTTCTCCACCGGAGGCTTGGGAGGTACAACCTTGACTTGTCCCGACTTAGCTTGGACAACGTAAATGGTTACCCTTGGCTTAACTAAATAGTACTTGGTGAAGACGGTGTCTCCATCGTTAGTGGTTAGCACTTCTGTCAGTGTTTCGCCAATCCTAGTGGGAAGGATGTTGAGTTACTTGGGCACCTTGGTAGGCTTCGGATCCAACTGTCCAAACAAGCACTCCCGCGGTCTTGGCTTCTCCAAAAGTGGATGAGCAGGTGGTGGAGCAATCGCCGGATGAGAAATAGCTTGAGCGAAGTAGGTGTGATCATAAGGGAGCTTGGAGGGCAATACGCTCAACACTAATGCTTCCTCACAAACAAATTTTTATTTAGATCAAGCCCATAAGGGACGATCCTTTTCTCAGCCATTGGAGGCTTGAGAAGATGAAAGCTTCTATGCAGCTTTGGAGGAGATGAGAGGCTTTGGGTTGGCTTAGAATGCTAGCAGGGGCCCCTTTTTATAGTGGGGATAGAGGCAGCATGGCTCAAAATCTTTCCATAAAGGTATCCGCGTCGAGAAGGAAACAAATGAGCTGGCAAAATGCTAAAATCTGGAGGATAGGATCTTGGATTCGTGAGTAAGGTGATTGGAGGCGGATGGCCTGCATGTAGGTCGGTCGGTCTGACAGTGGGTTGGCCGACCGGCCTGACAGTGGGCCGGCCAGCCCCCTACTGAGGCCATTCAGGGTCTCCTTTGTCGCTAAGGTTCCTAAGGTGCATTAGTTCGAGAAAAACGTATTTTTATGCAGCGTACCATAAAAAGGAGGACTGAGGTGAAAATCAATGGTAGAATTATGAAATCAATTTCATCTAAGTCCTCGGTAGGTTTATTAGGTTCTAGGAAAATCTGAAGACGATGACCATTTACCTTGAATAACGTACCTTCGTCATTTTGAAGTGTTACCGCTCCATGCGGCGAAGTGCTTACGACTGTGAATGGTCCTTCCCATTTACTTCAGAGTTTTCCATGCTCGAATAATTTCACCCTAGAATTAAAAAGTAATACCTTATCACTTGGGGTGAACTCCTTCTTCTTTAGTCTTGTTATTGGAGAATTCTATTTCAAAACTTTTAAATATATATATATATATATATGTAATAGCTATATCTCTCCTTTGTGGTAAAGCAATTTTCTACCAGAGCCATATATGATCTTCAATGATATAAATTTTCCACATAAGCTGCTTGCTTTGTGTTGAGTTTTGTCGAACCTTGTTGATCCTTGTTGAGAGACTTATCATGCTCCCAAGATCAAGATCACATACACACCACCTACATGTGCTGCTCCTACACTAGGAGTACGCAAAAACATGCTTTCCATTCATAAATGTTCTTCTCCTACATTGAGGGTAGGCACAAAAATAAGCTTGTTAGGATTCCACCAAATAAATGCTACAAGTTCTTGTTAACGTCTCTCTTGAAAATTGCTGTTGCAAGACATGGGCTATGCAAAAGTATTGAAAAAAATGGACACAAAGATGTCCAGAGTTTTGACAACAATGGGTACAGAGATGCTCGCCTTAAAAAAAGGGGAAAGAAGAAAAGAATAAAGATAGCCCATGTTCTCACCAAAGTATTTCAAGATTCAACAAGAGAGACATGTTTCAAGGAGCATAGTAGAATTAGGATAGCCACCATATAAATATCCACACACATGCACATCTTGATCTAAGAGTATGACACTTCTCTCCATAGATCCGAGTTTTGACTCAACAACATATGCAAAGTAAGTATGCCACATCCTTTGCCATACCCAAAGCTCCACATAAGCCCTTTAGAGGTAGGATGAAAAGAAGGCAACATTCAAAATATGCCTTAGTAAGGAATCATACACATTGAGTAATTTGAGAGTACCACAAAAGGAGAAGGTAAGCTATGTTTTGTTTAAAAAAAATCTTGCAAAAATCTCCAATTGACTTGACTAAAAGAAGATGGTAATCTATTTCAAGCTGTTCCATTCTTCAACCACCCAAAGTTTCATGGTAGACACTTTGAATCCTGCGGAGCAAGTATGACTAGGAATGGTTTTATGTTGATGTCTTGTCCCACCGTTATGTCTAGAGTAATCCAATCTTTTATCGAGGACAAGTAAAAGCCCAAGTGTGGGGGAGCTTGTTGACGGTTATTAATGTCAATCATAAACCATCAATATACCCTACATATATGATTAAAATGGATCACCAACATAGGTATAGTGTTTTAAACTAACAAGTTCCACAAGTTTTGACGATTTTATGACTGCAGGAGGATTTAATCAGAAAATAGGTAAAGTGGACCTATTCGTCAGAGCAAATCACGATCATCCATGACAAAACCGACTTAAAGGATCTCTAATCCACTGTCCAAGACAAACCGCTGCAAATTACCCTGAAAGGAGTAAGGGTGGGGCCGGCTGGCCCCACCTGTAGGCTGGCCGGCCTCTCAGGCCCACCAGTCGGTCTCCGCTTCATACATCGGTTCTCCACCACCTTTGAGAGTCCATCTTCGCTGTAGATCAAGGTCGGTTCGAATCAAGGGTCAAGATGATGAGTTGCCACGGATTCATGGGCCCACAAGCTACCTGATGACCCCTATAAAAGGCACCCCATACCTCCTCCAGAAAGGGGTTAGAGGGCAATCAAGAGAAGAATAGTCCTCCATGCTAGGATCTATCCTTTGTAAATAGAAAAAGTGAGATAGAGAGTGAGGGAAGAGTTTGGAGAAAGTGCCGGCCTATCGGTGCTCTCTCTACGGCTTGTACCTTGGTGGATCCAAGTTCTATTTGAGCTTGCTTCTGAGACATCTATGGTAATTGATTTCTAATACAAGTAAGTATTGTGTTTATATTGTTCATCAGGTTCACGACTCTTTTGAGTGCTTTAATTCTTGACGAAGAGTTAAGGTAGTAATCGTTAGTATAAGCATGGTGCTTAGACTTTCGACTGCTCATAGAGGCACCCTGCATTCTGGATCAGTGGTAGATCACGAGGGTGACAGCCTCCTTGAGTCCTTTGTAGTCCACCTCCCGTCTGTAGGCCAAGCAGGACCCGATTGCAATGGAAATAGCATACTCTGTTTGTGCTTTTCCTTAGTAATTTCCCTAGGTGAACAGTAGACTACACAGTTTACCCAAGTTAGAGAAAGAGAACCTTAGTAGTCCCCTCTACGCTCCTGGTTATCCTTAGCCTTGTTGCTACCCCTAGTAAGTTAGCCTTAGTTAAACTCACACGTTTCCCTGAGTTCGATATCCTGGAATACTTCCGGTGAAGGGCTACAGCTGATATCCATGCGCTTGCGGATCTTTCTCTGCGTGCCCCCATAGGTGTCAACAGTAGCATCCTTAGCCCGAGCCTTCTCCTCAACATCAAGAGATGCTATCAGGTTTTCAACTGATATTTTCTATCTTTTATGTTTGAGAGTTGCGTTGAGGCCCCTCCATGAAGGAGGCAACTTTGCAATAATGCATTCGGCCACAAACTCGTTGTGTATGACACACTTATGGAGTTCAAGTTCTCTTGCCATGCACTGAACCTCATGAGCTTGCTCGACTATAGATTAATTACCAACCATCTTGTAGTCATGAAAGCTCTCCATGATGTACAGCTCACTGCCTGCGTCTGATGCACCAAAGGTAGCATTCAGATGATCCCACAACGCCTTCCCATCTTGGAAGTGCAAGTTTGCATCTACCAGATGGTCAGCAAGAATGTTCAGGACTGCTCCTCTGAAGATAGTGTTTGCTTCCTGGAATCTTCTCTGATCTTCTTCAGAGATATTTCCCTCGGGCAAGCCAACAGTTATCCTGAACACTTTCATAGCCTCTAGCCAGAGCGTGGCCTTAACTTGCCACCTCTTTAAGTGCACACCAAAAAACTTTTTCGGCCTCAGCATGTCAGCGAAACCAGCCATAGTTAAATCAGTAAAAGGCCTATAATAAGGTTTTTGGATTGTTGAATAATTAGGCAATTTCTAGATTAAAACTAGAATATAAATCATGACAATCTCATGTACTAGTATAAGCATAGCTCGTATACTAGCATGATTTAACAACATGAACAACAGAACTAGTGTAAGCATAGCTCATACACTAGCCATCAGATTAAATAGCATGAACGTAAATACTGGTGTAAGCATAGCTCGTACACCAGTCAGATTAAATAGCACGAACAGAGACATTGGATCACAAGGTGTATATCTTTCGACTACTGAGGGAGATGACGTCACTGGTGATGGAGATGCAAATGGTGGCGCCGCTGGTGATGGTGGTGCGAGGTCGTCGATGAGCGGTGGAGGAAGAGTGTTGGCGGTTCTTAACTAACACTTCATACCGTCAATATTTGTATAAAATTCATCAAAAACAACACCAAACCTAGAAATAGGACTTTGAACTAACCATTTGCATGGGTTTTGGTGAGATATCTATTTTGCAGGTACAAACATGAATATATACTAGGATGGGCCAAAAGCAAAAGAAAATAAAAAGAGACAACCATTCCATCAATTGTGCCCAAGCAAAACAAAGAAGAAATAAGAAGAAGCCCACCTACCAGACACATATGGGCCCCAAACCCACGTGGCCACGCTCCAAGCCCAACCAGGAGCCCACCTTGCCAAAGGCGGTGGCAAAGCAGGCCAGTACTGGTGCAGCCGCACCCCACTTGCCGCCTCTCAGGCCCACCTTCAGCAGGGCGGTTCCATCAATGCTCAGGAAGGCGGTTTTGGTGGGTTGCCTAAAATATCTCCTGGCAAACCGTCCTACTAAATCTATAAAAGGAGAAGGCCACCCCCTCACAAGAGGCATCATACACTTGAAGAAAAGAAGAAGAGCAAGCTCCATCTCCACATTAGCTTTTAGCTAGACTAGTATAGGGAGTGAGTGAGGAAGAGTTAGAGGAATCCCAGAGAATCGGCTACCTCTACTTCTTGTACTTGGCAAGCTTTGTACATCGGGTGGACGGAGTGCCGGACTTGTCGGCTCCCTCTACACTTGTACCTCAACGATCATCTTGCTACTTGAAGTAAGAAGTTCATGTTTATCTATTGATATTGAGTTCTTAAGTGAGTTATTTTTGTTCATTATAAACTTGCGGGTTCGTCATTCATCCTTGTGACGAATACTCTAGTAGAGGACTCCTGATAAAGACGGAAGTTCCTGGCCAACGCTGGAGTAGTAACCAATAGCGTAGACGTGGTGTCTAAGCTAGAAGTTACCTTCGTTTGCCTCGTACTCCACGGTTGAAGGGTAGGCGGCAGGTGGTGACAGCCCTGTCCGTCCCTCGTAATCCCCCACGTTCGGGTACGGCGTAGAGCTACAGGCTGGCCTCGCTTGGCAGACCAGGTGTGATCTGGTGCCTGAAGCAAGTCTTTAGTGATCAAGCTATCTTACCTTAAGATCCCTATCCCAAGAAAACAAGAAGAAGAATAACTCGGGTAGTGTGGTTTTTCTTAGGATAGGGATCTTAAGGTAAGATAGCTTGATCACTAAAGACTTGCTTCAGGCACCAGATCACACCTGGTCTGCCAAGCGAGGCCAGCCTGTAGCTCTACGCCGTACCCGAACGTGGGGGATTACGAGGGACGGACAGGGCTGTCACCACCTGCCGCCTACCCTTCAACCGTGGAGTACGAGGCAAACGAAGGTAACTTCTAGCTTAGACACCACGTCTACGCTATTGGTTACTACTCCAGCGTTGGCCAGGAACTTCCGTCTTTATCAGGAGTCCTCTACTAGAGTATTCGTCACAAGGATGAATGACGAACCCGCAAGTTTATAATGAACAAAAATAACTCACTTAAGAACTCAATATCAATAGATAAACATGAACTTCTTACTTCAAGTAGCAAGATGATCGTTGAGGTACAAGTGTAGAGGGAGCCGACAAGTCCGGCACTCCGTCCACCCGATGTACAAAGCTTGCCAAGTACAAGAAGTAGAGGTAGCCGATTCTCTGGGATTCCTCTAACTCTTCCTCACTCACTCCCTATACTAGTCTAGCTAAAAGCTAATGTGGAGATGGAGCTTGCTCTTCTTCTTTTCTTCAAGTGTATGATGCCTCTTGTGAGGGGGTGGCCTTCTCCTTTTATAGATTTAGTAGGACGGTTTGCCAGGAGATATTTTAGGCAACCCACCAAAACCGCCTTCCTGAGCATTGATGGAACCGCCCTGCTGAAGGTGGGCCTGAGAGGCGGCAAGTGGGGTGCGGCTGCACCAGTACTGGCCTGCTTTGCCACCGCCTTTGGCAAGGTGGGCTCCTGGTTGGGCTTGGAGCGTGGCCACGTGGGTTTGGGGCCCATATGTGTCTGGTAGGTGGGCTTCTTCTTATTTCTTCTTTGTTTTGCTTGGGCACAATTGATGGAATGGTTGTCTCTTTTTATTTTCTTTTGCTTTTGGCCCATCCTAGTATATATTCATGTTTGTACCTGCAAAATAGATATCTCACCAAAACCCATGCAAATGGTTAGTTCAAAGTCCTATTTCTAGGTTTGGTGTTGTTTTTGATGAATTTTATACAAATATTGACGGTATGAAGTGTTAGTTAAGAACCGCCAACACTCTTCCTCCACCGCTCATCGACGACCTCGCACCACCATCACCAGCGGCGCCACCATTTGCATCTCCATCACCAGTGACGTCATCTCCCTCAGTAGTCGAAAGATATACACCTTGTGATCCAATGTCTCTGTTCGTGCTATTTAATCTGACTGGTGTACGAGCTATGCTTACACCAGTATTTACGTTCATGCTATTTAATCTGATGGCTAGTGTATGAGCTATGCTTACACTAGTTCTGTTGTTCATGTTGTTAAATCATGCTAGTATACGAGCTATGCTTATACTAGTACATGAGATTGTCATGATTTATATTCTAGTTTTAATCTAGAAATTGCCTAATTATTCAACAATCCAAAAACCTTATTATAGGCCTTTTACTGATTTAACTATGGCTGGTTTCGCTGACATGCTGAGGCCGAAAAAGTTTTTTGGTGTGCACTTAAAGAGGTGGCAAGTTAAGGCCACGCTCTGGCTAGAGGCTATGAAAGTGTTCAGGATAACTGTTGGCTTGCCCGAGGGAAATATCTCTGAAGAAGATCAGAGAAGATTCCAGGAAGCAAACACTATCTTCAGAGGAGCAGTCCTGAACATTCTTGCTGACCATCTGGTAGATGCAAACTTGCACTTCCAAGATGGGAAGGCGTTGTGGGATCATCTGAATGCTACCTTTGGTGCATCAGACGCAGGCAGTGAGCTGTACATCATGGAGAGCTTTCATGACTACAAGATGGTTGGTAATTAATCTATAGTCGAGCAAGCTCATGAGGTTCAGTGCATGGCAAGAGAACTTGAACTCCATAAGTGTGTCATACACAACGAGTTTGTGGCCGAATGCATTATTGCAAAGTTGCCTCCTTCATGGAGGGGCCTCAACGCAACTCTCAAACATAAAAGATAGAAAATATCAGTTGAAAACCTGATAGCATCTCTTGATGTTGAGGAGAAGGCTCGGGCTAAGGATGCTACTGTTGACACCTATGGGGGCACGCAGAGAAAGATCCGCAAGCGCATGGATATCAGCTGTAGCCCTTCACCGGAAGTATTCCAGGATATCGAACTCAGGGAAACGTGTGAGTTTAACTAAGGCTAACTTACTAGGGGTAGCAACAAGGCTAAGGATAACCAGGAGCGTAGAGGGGACTACTAAGGTTCTCTTTCTCTAACTTGGGTAAACTGTGTAGTCTACTGTTCACCTAGGGAAATTACTAAGGAAAAGCACAAACAGAGTATGCTATTTCCATTGCAATCGGGTCCTGCTTGGCCTACAGACGGGAGGTGGACTACAAAGGACTCAAGGAGGCTGTCACCCTCGTGATCTACCACTGATCCAGAATGCAGGGTGCCTCTATGAGCAGTCGAAAGTCTAAGCACCATGCTTATACTAACGATTACTACCTTAACTCTTCGTCAAGAATTAAAGCACTCAAAAGAGTCGTGAACCTGATGAACAATATAAACACAATACTTACTTGTATTAGAAATCAATTACCATAGATGTCTCAGAAGCAAGCTCAAATAGAACTTGGATCCACCAAGGTACAAGCCGTAGAGAGAGCACCGATAGGCCGGCACTTTCTCCAAACTCTTCCCTCACTCTCTATCTCACTTTTTCTATTTACAAAGGATAGATCCTAGCATGGAGGACTATTCTTCTCTTGATTGCCCTCTAACCCCTTTCTGGAGGAGGTATGGGGTGCCTTTTATAGGGGTCATCAGGTAGCTTGTGGGCCCATGAATCCGTGGCAACTCATCATCTTGACCCTTGATTCGAACCGACCTTGATCTACAGCGAAGATGGACTCTCAAAGGTGGTGGAGAACCGATGTATGAAGCGGAGACCGACTGGTGGGCCTGAGAGGCCGGCCAGCCTACAGGTGGGGCCAGCCGGCCCCACCCTTACTCCTTTCAGGGTAATTTGCAGCGGTTTGTCTTGGACAGTGGATTAGAGATCCTTTAAGTCGGTTTTGTCATGGATGATCGTGATTTGCTCTGACGAATAGGTCCACTTTACCTATTTTCTGATTAAATCCTCCTGCAGTCATAAAATCGTCAAAACTTGTGGAACTTGTTAGTTTAAAACACTATACCTATGTTGGTGATCCATTTTAATCATATATGTAGGGTATATTGATGGTTTATGATTGACATTAATAACCGTCAACAAGCTCCCCCACACTTGGGCTTTTACTTGTCCTCGATAAAAGATTGGATTACTCTAGACATAACGGTGGGACAAGACATCAACATAAAACCATTCCTAGTCATACTTGCTCCGCAGGATTCAAAGTGTCTACCATGAAACTTTGGGTGGTTGAAGAATGGAACAGCTTGAAATAGATTACCATCTTCTTTTAGTCAAGTCAATTGGAGATTTTTGCAAGATTTTTTTTAAACAAAACATAGCTTACCTTCTCCTTTTGTGGTACTCTCAAATTACTCAATGTGTATGATTCCTTACTAAGGCATATTTTGAATGTTGCCTTCTTTTCATCCTACCTCTAAAGGGCTTATGTGGAGCTTTGGGTATGGCAAAGGATGTGGCATACTTACTTTGCATATGTTGTTGAGTCAAAACTCGGATCTATGGAGAGAAGTGTCATACTCTTAGATCAAGATGTGCATGTGTGTGGATATTTATATGGTGGCTATCCTAATTCTACTATGCTCCTTGAAACATGTCTCTCTTGTTGAATCTTGAAATACTTTGGTGAGAACATGGGCTATCTTTATTCTTTTCTTCTTTCCCCTTTTTTTAAGGCGAGCATCTCTGTACCCATTGTTGTCAAAACTCTGGACATCTTTGTGTCCATTTTTTTCAATACTTTTGCATAGCCCATGTCTTGCAACAGCAATTTTCAAGAGAGACGTTAACAAGAACTTGTAGCATTTATTTGGTGGAATCCTAACAAGCTTATTTTTGTGCCTACCCTCAATGTAGGAGAAGAACATTTATGAATGGAAAGCATGTTTTTGCGTACTCCTAGTGTAGGAGCAGCACATGTAGGTGGTGTGTATGTGATCTTGATCTTGGGAGCATGATAAGTCTCTCAACAAGGATCAACAAGGTTCGACAAAACTCAACACAAAGCAAGCAGCTTATGTGGAAAATTTATATCATTGAAGATCATATATGGCTCTGGTAGAAAATTGCTTTACCACAAAGGAGAGATATAGCTATTACATATATATATATATATATATTTAAAAGTTTTGAAATAGAATTCTCCAATAACAAGACTAAAGAAGAAGGAGTTCACCCCAAGTGATAAGGTATTACTTTTTAATTCTAGGGTGAAATTATTCGAGCATGGAAAACTCTGAAGTAAATGGGAAGGACCATTCACAGTCGTAAGCACTTCGCCGCATGGAGCGGTAACACTTCAAAATGACGAAGGTACGTTATTCAAGGTAAATGGTCATCGTCTTCAGATTTTCCTAGAACCTAATAAACCTACCGAGGACTTAGATGAAATTGATTTCATAATTCTACCATTGATTTTCACCTCAGTCCTCCTTTTTATGGTACGCTGCATAAAAATACGTTTTTCTCGAACTAATGCACCTTAGGAACCTTAGCGACAAAGGAGACCCAGTAGGGGGTGTCAG
>JAHUYU010001836.1:0-22232 GCA_030439765.1 Tripidium arundinaceum
CGGGCGTGGCTAAAGCTCGCCGCCCCAATCCGCCACCCTCATCCCATGCCCACGCGCGAGCCATCGCGGGCGAGCGCCGCCGCGGTCCTTGCTGGGCTACATGGAGGTCCTGCTCCTTCACGGCTTGGCCAACGGGAGGAAGAAGAAGTATCTGACGAGCAGGGTCCGCTTGTCAGTGACAGAGGGAGAGAATTGTGTGGGGAGGGCTGGGGATGACATGTGGGGTCCGCTCAACACTTTTTCAGAAGCCAAGCTGCTCTAACCAAACGATCTTCTGTTTTTCCCACAGCTACTTTTTTCAAAAGCCACAGCCCAACCAAACAGGGCCTAAGGCACTAGACTAACTAGAATCCTACCAGTGGCTCGCGAGGGCCTCGTCGAAACCTACAGCCACCGGCCATACGCGCTTGTTGACGGCATCGCAGTTGAGGGATCGATATCTCTTCGCCCCGCCAGCCTCCATCAGAAACTAGGCTCGGCGACGCTCAGGAGGTGACTACGGTAAGAATCGAAGGTAAAGGTGGCTACTGGTAGATCCAACTATCTGCAACTATTACAAAGAATTCGGAAAAGAACTTCCTTTCAGAGAAGAAATTGAACTCCAGATAGTTTATTGAGAGGAAACAAAGAATTTTTATTTTCCATATTTTGTGGTATTTACCGTTTCGGACCGTACAAGTGGCTTAAGCATTTCTACCGGAAAATAATGTGATACTCCCTCCATCTTGAAATATATAAGGGATCTAAGTTTGTCCTAAGTCAAATTATATTAAGTTTGACCAAATTTATTAAAAAAATATTAACTTCTATCACATCAGATAGGTATATTATAAAATGCATAACACTAATGTATCCAATTAAGCTAAATTAAAGTTCAACGTATTTTTCTTCTTTTCTATAAATTCGATCAGAGTTAATATAGTTTCACTTAGGATAAAATTGAATCCCTTATATTTTAGGACAAAGGGAGTATTATATTGTTTTCTCTAGAGAAAAAAAAATCTCCAACTTTGGGAGCCCGTACCTAGCAGGCCAACAACATAACTCCCAGCTCTTGCTTCTCTGCACGCCCGCACACCTTTGGGAGCCCAGCTTAACAGGCCCAAACTGTCAAGCACCACACGTCCACACACTAATCGCGCTACCATCCGCTAATTGCACGAACTTAAGTTGGACAGAGGCTCTGTAGTCTAAAAAAAGCTATATTTATATTTTTATATAAAAAAATATATAGGTCTCACTTGAAACCTTAACCCAACCTAACTATAGAAGAGAAGAGAAGTACTCCCTCCATTCCAAATTATATGTTATTTTGGTTTTTTTCAATACATAGTTTTTGTTAACATTTAGATATATATTAGAACAACTCCAAGATACTTTTTATATCCTCCATAATTGAAATAGAGATTTTGATGAAAAGATATCCTCTAATAGCTTCTTTAATTTGTTATTATGCAAATATAGCTATCATTTATTTTAGATTTCTCGCTAGTTAAAGATGGAGAACGAGGTTGTCTCTTTAGAGAAAAGCCGCTGGAGGATAGAAATATATAAAAAGCGATTTTTATTTAAATGGCTCTCTAAATGATGATTCAGGCCAAAGGGTGCTAGATCAGTTGGTCTAGACACACCGGCGGCACCACACAGGTCCTGACTTCGAACCCCGGGTGGGGCGAATTTCAGGCTGTGGGTTAAAAAAATCCCCTCGTCAGTCCCGTGTGCCAAAGCACTAGTGGTGAGCGGCCCAAGGCCTGAGGACCGGGTGTGGCCCAGGTTTCCCATGGGTAACGTCTCCTAGTGTCAGGGCGAGGCTAGGGTTCGGGGGTTTTCTTGGTCGGGACCGAAGGGTCTTTTTCTTACCGGAAATGCCGCTGTGTGTGCGCCTTGTGTGCCACACGGTCCGGAAAAACCGTGGGGGGCGGTCTTACCCCCACCGGCCGAGTTTTTTTTTAAATGATGATTCAGAAAATGCTTTTAGAAAGACTCCTCGAGATGCTCTTACGTCTACATATGTAATAAAAATAATGTATTTTAAAAAGGTAAAACGACTTATAATTTGAAATTGAACGAGTATTGTACTTTCACTTAACAGAATTGGACTGGAGGACTAGGCCTAAGCTACATTTTAGGCATATATATAACAACCAATGATCTGGGCCTATTTGGTTGCCCGAATGTCCTCCAGCCAGGCTCGTCGGGTGCAGGTTCAGCGTGTTTGGTTGCCTGTACGTGTCGCTGGGACAGGCCAAGCTCATGCAATAGGGTGCTCCAAGCCAGGCCCAAGGGAAATGCCAGAATCGGCCGTATCTAGCGAGCCAGGCTCGCGCCATGCAGGATCAGCACAGCTAATGACATCATTAGCACATAATTAGTGAATATTAAGTGATTTAAAAACAAATTAAGATTGGATAAGGTAAATTAAGTTTTATTATGTCATAATATCATAAATAAATAATTAATAATTTAGTCTTTATTTTGACACATTGGTGTTACATGATTTATATTCATGCGGTCAACCAAATAACATCTCTTTTGAACCTGGTTACCTGCATGCAAAGAACCAAACCAGAGAGCATACATGCGCTCAGCCTAGCTAGGATAAGCCCGACCCATGGATGCGGACCAGGCTAGATAACCAAACAGACCCTAAAGACCCGGTCTTTCCCGCATAAGAGCAGTCTACAATCTCAAAGGACAAGTTTAAAGCGCTCCCGGTCGCGCTAAGCACCTGGCGCGCGACCCCGCCGCCAAAGGCCTGGTGGTCCTCACATGCACATGCGCAGGCTGTAGCGGCAGCCCAAATAAAAAAAAAGAAAAAGCTTTCATGGGCCGGTCGCCTGCCTCGATCCTCAGCGCTGCTGAAATTTGAGCTTTGGACGTCGCGTCCCCGCCACGGACGTCCACTTTGCCCAGCCGCTGCACTGCTCGCCTGCGCAGCTCTGGTGATTGGTACGCACGACAGCAGCACCTTCGTCCTCGCTTGTTGCACTGGACCTGGTGAACAGATAAGGCCACAAGGTAATCTTCGTTGGTCAACGGAGATAGGTAGTCTGCTCTATGTTTTTCATTCATGGCTAGCTATTTTAGTTGACTGTTTAACTAGCATTAACAAGAACATGGAAACTTTATTTTTTTGGTAATTTCATTTTCATTTTTTTGTTTTTTATTGTGTCTACTTTAGTTTTTAGTTTTTGTCGATTTCAGTTTTAATTTTCTAGTTGTCAATTTCAGTCGTAAGTACCTGTTAATTTTAGTTTCATTAATATTTTATCCGGTAATTTCAGTTTCAGTATTTTTTTCATTGCGTATACTTTTTTCAGTTTCATTATTTCATTTTTTTCATTGTTTCTTTTATTTTTATTTAAATGATTTATTTCAATTTTTTTATTTTCAGTTTTCAGTCAAGTTTGTTTTCATTTTTTTAGTTTTAGTTTTCAGTCAAGTTTTCTTTAAATGTTTTTTTTCAGTTTTCAGAATTTTCAGTCTCCCTTTTAGGTTCGAATGTATTCCTAAATTCTATATATTAGTTGTATAATAACTAACAATAAGTTGGCACTTTATGCAATGCTTCTTCTAATAATTTGCCTCTCAGGGTGCAGCTTGTCTTATTTTGGGTCACTACTCTTATCTTTTTAATAAATGTCCCTCCAATTAACGACTAATTGTTTCCCAACTTATAATGGGTTTTACAATAACGTGCCCCTCTAGTTGGCAGCTTATGCAATGCTTGTTCTAATAATTTGCCCCCAGGTTGCAGCTTGTTTTGTTTTGTATCGCTACCCTCATTTTTTAATAAATGCCTCCAGTTGGCAGCAAGTCATGTTTCCTAACTTTTTATAATGTGTTGTATAATAACTTGCCTTCTAATTGGCAGCTTATGCAATGTTTATTTTAATAATTTACCCCTCCAGGTTGCATATTGTTTTGTTTTTGTCCGTTACTCTTTTTAGAGATTAGTACCTTTATGTAAATACTATATATATAACAAATTTTTTATATTCCTATGGTAACAATCGATGTGCATGCCATGTAAAAACTTTAGTATATTTTTGGAGTAGCAAGTTTAGCATTTTATGGTATCAACTCCTTTCACAAATCTCCTAGCATATTTTTACACATAAATTGCTATTAAAATAAAATTCTTTGAAACATAGGCAAGTGGGGTCTAGTTTTGTTCGCCTCGTCACGTAGAATATTCTGGTGTAAACAAAATTGAAAAAGAATACATCATTCAAAAGTTATAGCAATTTAAATAAAATATTTTTGTTTTTTTTGCACGCCCACTTGAACCACAGGCAAGCAGCAGGCTTGCCGGGGGCGCGGGCGCATGCAGTAGGCTGCAGGGGGCTAGGGGCTGCGCATGTGGAAGTGGGTCACGCGTGGCGGGGCCACGTGGTGTCGTTCTGCGCGCGCAATATCCGTGCACATAAATGCTGTTTGGTCATGTCCTTCCAATACGGCAAGACTGCCTTTCGTCTTGCAATTCTTCCATCGGAGGTCATCCCTGAGTCTGCGACTACAGGCATTTAAGTGCCCGCAGCCCCGCACAGTTTAGTGCCCGCACAGTTACTGGAGTAAAGTTAGGTCTTATTTAGTTGCGTGTAAAATTTTGACGTGTCACATCGGCTATTATATGGGATGTCAGAGGAAGTGTTCGGATATAAATAAAAAAAATAAATTACAGGTTCCGTCAGTAAACTGCGAGACGATTACAATTAGTTATTTTTTAGTCTATATTTAATACTCCATGCATGTGTCCAAACATCCGATGTGATAAAAATAGTAAATTTAGCAAAATATCTAAACCATTCTTTTTGAGGGCGGAGAGAAGAACCAGCCTGCCTCATGCCTAGCTCGTACGTTGATAGTTCGTTTTTTATTTACGTGTGGGCCCAGCTGCTTAGTTCGGCCAAAAATCGACTCAACGACAATTTGACGTGGCTCGTTTTTTCTGACATGCACCAACTCACCCATGCCCATGGCCTTAGGGCGTCCCCAACAGACCAATTGAAATCGCTAGCGAGATGAAGAGAAAGAAAATTGAAATATTGAAGAAGATACTACATACGCGTGATAGATGAGAAGGGACCCGAGGGTCAGAGACTACATGTGTGAGCTAGCTACTTGAGGACTCGCTAGCTAGTGTATTTTTCGAGTTCTCTCTCATCCAGGTAGCATAAAATATATTAAACACTAGCGATTCCAACCCTTGTTGGGGATGCCCTAAGCACATTAGCTACTTAGAAACAAAATACATATTTTGAATTTATGGTTTTGTTGTAAGGGCGTGCCCAACAGGCTATCGAAGTCGCCAACAGCTATGGGAATCCGTCCGACCTGGCGGAGAGAGAGTGTGGTAAAATGACTCGCCGGCCATGAAGCAAGCGCTAGTCTCGCACTTCTTTCGATGAGTGCTATGTCTCTGCTCCTCATGCGCTTCCATGACATGCAGATCAAGTTTCTTTATTTTATTTGAGCGCCACCTCAGCTAGCGATTTCAACGCACTAAGGGCTGGTTTAGATATTTTGCTAAATTTACTATTTTTATCACATCGGATGTTTGGACACATGCATGGAGTATTAAATATAGACTAAAAAATAACTAATTGTAATCGTCTCGCAGTTTACTGACGGAACCTGTAATTTATTTTTTTTATTTATATCCGAACACTTCCTCTGACATCCCATATAATAGCCGATGTGACACGTCAAAATTTTACACGCAACTAAATAAGACCTAACTTTACTCCAGTAACTGTGCGGGCACTAAACTGTGCGGGGCTGCGGGCACTTAAATGCCTGTAGTCGCAGACTCAGGGATGACCTCCGATGGAAGAATTGCAAGACGAAAGGCAGTCTTGCCGTATTGGAAGGACATGACCAAACAGCATTTATGTGCACGGATATTGCGCGCGCAGAACGACACCACGTGGCCCCGCCACGCGTGACCCACTTCCACATGCGCAGCCCCTAGCCCCCTGCAGCCTACTGCATGCGCCCGCGCCCCCGGCAAGCCTGCTGCTTGCCTGTGGTTCAAGTGGGCGTGCAAAAAAAACAAAAATATTTTATTTAAATTGCTATAACTTTTGAATGATGTATTCTTTTTCAATTTTGTTTACACCAGAATATTCTACGTGACGAGGCGAACAAAACTAGACCCCACTTGCCTATGTTTCAAAGAATTTTATTTTAATAGCAATTTATGTGTAAAAATATGCTAGGAGATTTGTGAAAGGAGTTGATACCATAAAATGCTAAACTTGCTACTCCAAAAATATACTAAAGTTTTTACATGGCATGCACATCGATTGTTACCATAGGAATATAAAAAATTTGTTATATATATAGTATTTACATAAAGGTACTAATCTCTAAAAAGAGTAACGGACAAAAACAAAACAATATGCAACCTGGAGGGGTAAATTATTAAAATAAACATTGCATAAGCTGCCAATTAGAAGGCAAGTTATTATACAACACATTATAAAAAGTTAGGAAACATGACTTGCTGCCAACTGGAGGCATTTATTAAAAAATGAGGGTAGCGATACAAAACAAAACAAGCTGCAACCTGGGGGCAAATTATTAGAACAAGCATTGCATAAGCTGCCAACTAGAGGGGCACGTTATTGTAAAACCCATTATAAGTTGGGAAACAATTAGTCGTTAATTGGAGGGACATTTATTAAAAAGATAAGAGTAGTGACCCAAAATAAGACAAGCTGCACCCTGAGAGGCAAATTATTAGAAGAAGCATTGCATAAAGTGCCAACTTATTGTTAGTTATTATACAACTAATATATAGAATTTAGGAATACATTCGAACCTAAAAGGGAGACTGAAAATTCTGAAAACTGAAAAAAAACATTTAAAGAAAACTTGACTGAAAACTAAAACTAAAAAAATGAAAACAAACTTGACTGAAAACTGAAAATAAAAAAATTGAAATAAATCATTTAAATAAAAATAAAAGAAACAATGAAAAAAATGAAATAATGAAACTGAAAAAAGTATACGCAATGAAAAAAATACTGAAACTGAAATTACCGGATAAAATATTAATGAAACTAAAATTAACAGGTACTTACGACTGAAATTGACAACTAGAAAATTAAAACTGAAATCGACAAAAACTAAAAACTAAAGTAGACACAATAAAAAACAAAAAAATGAAAATGAAATTACCAAAAAAATAAAGTTTCCATGTTCTTGTTAATGCTAGTTAAACAGTCAACTAAAATAGCTAGCCATGAATGAAAAACATAGAGCAGACTACCTATCTCCGTTGACCAACGAAGATTACCTTGTGGCCTTATCTGTTCACCAGGTCCAGTGCAACAAGCGAGGACGAAGGTGCTGCTGTCGTGCGTACCAATCACCAGAGCTGCGCAGGCGAGCAGTGCAGCGGCTGGGCAAAGTGGACGTCCGTGGCGGGGACGCGACGTCCAAAGCTCAAATTTCAGCAGCGCTGAGGATCGAGGCAGGCGACCGGCCCATGAAAGCTTTTTCTTTTTTTTTATTTGGGCTGCCGCTACAGCCTGCGCATGTGCATGTGAGGACCACCAGGCCTTTGGCGGCGGGGTCGCGCGCCAGGTGCTTAGCGCGACCGGGAGCGCTTTAAACTTGTCCTTTGAGATTGTAGACTGCTCTTATGCGGGAAAGACCGGGTCTTTAGGGTCTGTTTGGTTATCTAGCCTGGTCCGCATCCATGGGTCGGGCTTATCCTAGCTAGGCTGAGCGCATGTATGCTCTCTGGTTTGGTTCTTTGCATGCAGGTAACCAGGTTCAAAAGAGATGTTATTTGGTTGACCGCATGAATATAAATCATGTAACACCAATGTGTCAAAATAAAGACTAAATTATTAATTATTTATTTATGATATTATGACATAATAAAACTTAATTTACCTTATCCAATCTTAATTTGTTTTTAAATCACTTAATATTCACTAATTATGTGCTAATGATGTCATTAGCTGTGCTGATCCTGCATGGCGCGAGCCTGGCTCGCTAGATACGGCCGATTCTGGCATTTCCCTTGGGCCTGGCTTGGAGCACCCTATTGCATGAGCTTGGCCTGTCCCAGCGACACGTACAGGCAACCAAACACGCTGAACCTGCACCCGACGAGCCTGGCTGGAGGACATTCGGGCAACCAAATAGGCCCAGATCATTGGTTGTTATATATATGCCTAAAATGTAGCTTAGGCCTAGTCCTCCAGTCCAATTCTGTTAAGTGAAAGTACAATACTCGTTCAATTTCAAATTATAAGTCGTTTTACCTTTTTAAAATACATTATTTTTATTACATATGTAGACGTAAGAGCATCTCGAGGAGTCTTTCTAAAAGCATTTTCTGAATCATCATTTAAAAAAAAACTCGGCCGGTGGGGGTAAGACCGCCCCCCACGGTTTTTCCGGACCGTGTGGCACACAAGGCGCACACACAGCGGCATTTCCGGTAAGAAAAAGACCCTTCGGTCCCGACCAAGAAAACCCCCGAACCCTAGCCTCGCCCTGACACTAGGAGACGTTACCCATGGGAAACCTGGGCCACACCCGGTCCTCAGGCCTTGGGCCGCTCACCACTAGTGCTTTGGCACACGGGACTGACGAGGGGATTTTTTTAACCCACAGCCTGAAATTCGCCCCACCCGGGGTTCGAAGTCAGGACCTGTGTGGTGCCGCCGGTGTGTCTAGACCAACTGATCTAGCACCCTTTGGCCTGAATCATCATTTAGAGAGCCATTTAAATAAAAATCGCTTTTTATATATTTCTATCCTCCAGCGGCTTTTCTCTAAAGAGACAACCTCGTTCTCCATCTTTAACTAGCGAGAAATCTAAAATAAATGATAGCTATATTTGCATAATAACAAATTAAAGAAGCTATTAGAGGATATCTTTTCATCAAAATCTCTATTTCAATTATGGAGGATATAAAAAGTATCTTGGAGTTGTTCTAATATATATCTAAATGTTAACAAAAACTATGTATTGAAAAAAACCAAAATAACATATAATTTGGAATGGAGGGAGTACTTCTCTTCTCTTCTATAGTTAGGTTGGGTTAAGGTTTCAAGTGAGACCTATATATTTTTTTATATAAAAATATAAATATAGCTTTTTTTAGACTACAGAGCCTCTGTCCAACTTAAGTTCGTGCAATTAGCGGATGGTAGCGCGATTAGTGTGTGGACGTGTGGTGCTTGACAGTTTGGGCCTGTTAAGCTGGGCTCCCAAAGGTGTGCGGGCGTGCAGAGAAGCAAGAGCTGGGAGTTATGTTGTTGGCCTGCTAGGTACGGGCTCCCAAAGTTGGAGATTTTTTTTTCTCTAGAGAAAACAATATAATACTCCCTTTGTCCTAAAATATAAGGGATTCAATTTTATCCTAAGTGAAACTATATTAACTCTGATCGAATTTATAGAAAAGAAGAAAAATACGTTGAACTTTAATTTAGCTTAATTGGATACATTAGTGTTATGCATTTTATAATATACCTATCTGATGTGATAGAAGTTAATATTTTTTTAATAAATTTGGTCAAACTTAATATAATTTGACTTAGGACAAACTTAGATCCCTTATATATTTCAAGATGGAGGGAGTATCACATTATTTTCCGGTAGAAATGCTTAAGCCACTTGTACGGTCCGAAACGGTAAATACCACAAAATATGGAAAATAAAAATTCTTTGTTTCCTCTCAATAAACTATCTGGAGTTCAATTTCTTCTCTGAAAGGAAGTTCTTTTCCGAATTCTTTGTAATAGTTGCAGATAGTTGGATCTACCAGTAGCCACCTTTACCTTCGATTCTTACCGTAGTCACCTCCTGAGCGTCGCCGAGCCTAGTTTCTGATGGAGGCTGGCGGGGCGAAGAGATATCGATCCCTCAACTGCGATGCCGTCAACAAGCGCGTATGGCCGGTGGCTGTAGGTTTCGACGAGGCCCTCGCGAGCCACTGGTAGGATTCTAGTTAGTCTAGTGCCTTAGGCCCTGTTTGGTTGGGCTGTGGCTTTTGAAAAAAGTAGCTGTGGGAAAAACAGAAGATCGTTTGGTTAGAGCAGCTTGGCTTCTGAAAAAGTGTTGAGCGGACCCCACATGTCATCCCCAGCCCTCCCCACACAATTCTCTCCCTCTGTCACTGACAAGCGGACCCTGCTCGTCAGATACTTCTTCTTCCTCCCGTTGGCCAAGCCGTGAAGGAGCAGGACCTCCATGTAGCCCAGCAAGGACCGCGGCGGCGCTCGCCCGCGATGGCTCGCGCGTGGGCATGGGATGAGGGTGGCGGATTGGGGCGGCGAGCTTTAGCCACGCCCGCTGTGGCAGAACCGCCTGAGTTAACATGCTTTTGGGGTGCTTGTTTTCCTCTAGACACAAAGCACTCCCAAAAGAAAGCTGAACCGAACAGTTCTGTCGAGCACACCCCAAGGGAGAACTCAAAACAATCCAGGTTTCACCCTAGAATCCAATAATGAGTATAGCTTACAATACTTAGTCCATTTCATACAACATGGACTCTTGGAAATCATTTATTACAATACCAGCTCCGCCGTGTCCTGCCAGGGCGTGGACGGCCAGAGCCCACTCATCTCAGATGGCCCCGCCCACCCCTTTTCGGCAGGGAGAGATCACCTCGAGCCAATTCTTCACGTTCGCATCGTCGCCAGTGAGTGATCTAGCCAACCGACCCCACCCTGTCTGGAATTGTATCCAGCTAAGCTCTAATTTCAGAGTTTCCCCGCCGCCGAGCCATTATGGCCATGCTCGGCCAGCATGGGTGGTAAACCCCCTCAAGTTGCCCTTCAAGCTCAATTAGTTGCACCACCCGGCTTGCCTTAACTCCCTTGTCACCCCGCGCACTTCATCCGAACCTCTACCACCTCACCGCCATCGCTGACGCGGCCGTGTCCGCTGTGGATCACCACCAAGCTCGCCGCGCGCATGTGGCCAGCCCACCCTGGCCTTCCTCCGCACCAACCCTTGCCTCGGCTAGTGTTGTGGTAAGCCCGTGGTGCTCTGGCGTTAGCCTGCTGATCCTATAGTGGCGCTAGCTAGCCGGAACGGCTGTGCCGCCGTCGCGGGCGGCCGCGAGTCATGGCCGTGTTCGCCCGCGAGCCCCCGCTGTCCCCGCCGCCGCGTAGGATAGGGGATTAGGTTGGAGATGCAGATCGGCTCGTTAGCTAGGCCTGCTTAAGCCCTAGATGGCCGGCATAACCACGCAGCGCCGGGCGGCGTTGCTCTGGTGAGCGCGGGGGTGCCGAGGACCTCCGCGTTGCGAAGGTGAAGTAGTTGAGGGGCCGGCTTGCATAATAGCTGACTGTGGGAATAGGGTTCATAGTAGTCATGCGATTTAGTTTCTGAGCGAGGGCTTTTCTGCAAAAACACCACCGCGCTCGCGGGCCTCCCCCTCATGGGCCGTGTTCGCGCGCTGGCCCCGCCCGTGATGGGCCGCGCTAGGCCGAAATCAGTTTCCCTTTTTAGTAAGAATTAGAAATAGTTTTTTTATTTCTGTTCTGAGCTAAACTTTGATAGATGATATAAAATCACATACATGTCCAAAAATTGTGAAACCACTTTTGTTAGATTCCTAAATTCATGGTCTATCAGTTGGTGTAATTAGTTCATATATACCTGTGATGGTGCTGGGATCTATTAAATCGTTTGAAAGTCCTTGATATTAATGAATTAATACCCGTAGGAATTTTTGTGGTATTTTGGTGAATGCTTTAATCCTAAATTTTTTGAAGCAGCTTCTTTGTATTATTATGTGTTTTCTGTAATTTTTGTAGCCTTAGACTAGACTGTTTATTAGGGTAGCTAGATGTCCATTAAAACTAATATGAATAAAAGAATAATATTAGTTTTTGAAACTAAGCACTTGTAGGGTGAGCTTGATACCTTGCTTGATGAAGATTATAGTTGGCTTATTGTCTTAGTCATTAGAGCTAGCTTAGTAACTTAGCATGTGTATTCTTATTTTAAGAGTTGTTGTTGCCTAGTTAATGATTGCATCGTCATCATTGCATGCATATAGAGAACGAACCAGTGGAGGTCATGACCCTTGGCTAGCAGGAGTACGATGAGGTCGTCGAGGAGTACGAGGAGGTGATCCTTGTGCAGGAGGACGTTCCGGAGCCGCCCGTCACTGACTTTGCTGACACCGTGCCCGCTGAAGGCAAGCCCCAGTGCATAACCCCTATTTTCAAATTCACTGTATATATATATGTGTTGTGCATTTACGTTTCAGGAGTTTTATGAAAACCACATGCATATATATATATATATATATCCTATGAGTCTTACTAGTGCAGGTTTGAGTAGCTGCTATGCTTAGGCTATCGGTAGCGTGAGTAACCTGTTGTTGCTCACAATAGGTAAATAATATTACACTCGTGATAAAAGAATGCGGGTAATATGGTGACCGGGCAGGGATGTGGTTTGGATATTAGTGGGTGTCACGAGTTGAGTCCCGCGGCCAACTGGGCTTAACTAGGTTGCACTTTTTCCCTATCCGTGTCGATTGAGAACCGTCCGTTGCTGTGGATGGTAGTCAGGTCATAGACTTATTATCCTGGGCACATACTTGCTTATGGGAGCGGGAAGGCTTGTTACTCTCTTGTCGTGGGTTCCGGCTCTTTCCGGACCGACTGATTAGAGGTGGGGATAGGTGGAGGTTCAAGCACCATACTGAGTCCGGGACTTAGGTGCTGAGGGCTTGGAGTCTAAGTTTGGACGGGGACCTAGACCCCTTGACAGGAGTGGAATGGATTGGTCTTGTTTGTACCTAGGGTGCAAATGAGGCGTGTGTTTCGGGGTACCCAGCTGGGCTACATTGGTTTGTGAATCGCCACGCAAGCGGTACGACTTGGCTATGGTCTAGCACCGTAGTAAGAACTGGAATATAAAGGATTGGTAAAATGATTCTGATGGCTCAACCCTTGCTTGCAAGTAGTTCAGGTGCTTATCTAGAATGGCTAGGTAATAAACTAAACTTGATGGCTAATAAACATGAAAGTAAGGATTTACTCTTAGTAATGCTTTCGCAAAAATAAATAAAACCAGCAAGCCATAAAGCCTATCATATTCTTGAGAGTCGAGAAATTATTCCCACTAGTCGGGTAAGTCTAACGAGTATATGGTGTACTCAGGGTTTACTTTTCCTTGTTGTAGGTTTGAAGAGATGGGTTTTGAGTGGAGAGTTCTTCTGGTGGGCACAGATGAATTCTCGTGTCGTTTCCGCTAGATATTTATTTACTTTCCGCGGTTTTATTTTGCGCACTCTGAAACTCTGGTATTGTAATAAATGATTTCCAAGAGTCCATGTTGTATGAAATGGACTAAGTATTGTAAGCTATACTCATTATTGGATTCTAGGGTGAAACCTGGATTGTTTTGAGTTCTCCCTTGGGGTGTGCTCGACAGAACTGTTCGGTTCAGCTTTCTTTTGGGAGTGCTTTGTGTCTAGAGGAAAACAAGCACCCCAAAAGCATGTTAACTCAGGCGGTTCTGCCACAGCGGGCGTGGCTAAAGCTCGCCGCCCCAATCCGCCACCCTCATCCCATGCCCACGCGCGAGCCATCGCGGGCGAGCGCCGCCGCGGTCCTTGCTGGGCTACATGGAGGTCCTGCTCCTTCACGGCTTGGCCAACGGGAGGAAGAAGAAGTATCTGACGAGCAGGGTCCGCTTGTCAGTGACAGAGGGAGAGAATTGTGTGGGGAGGGCTGGGGATGACATGTGGGGTCCGCTCAACACTTTTTCAGAAGCCAAGCTGCTCTAACCAAACGATCTTCTGTTTTTCCCACAGCTACTTTTTTCAAAAGCCACAGCCCAACCAAACAGGGCCTAAGGCACTAGACTAACTAGAATCCTACCAGTGGCTCGCGAGGGCCTCGTCGAAACCTACAGCCACCGGCCATACGCGCTTGTTGACGGCATCGCAGTTGAGGGATCGATATCTCTTCGCCCCGCCAGCCTCCATCAGAAACTAGGCTCGGCGACGCTCAGGAGGTGACTACGGTAAGAATCGAAGGTAAAGGTGGCTACTGGTAGATCCAACTATCTGCAACTATTACAAAGAATTCGGAAAAGAACTTCCTTTCAGAGAAGAAATTGAACTCCAGATAGTTTATTGAGAGGAAACAAAGAATTTTTATTTTCCATATTTTGTGGTATTTACCGTTTCGGACCGTGTGGCACACAAGGCGCACACACAGCGGCATTTCCGGTAAGAAAAAGACCCTTCGGTCCCGACCAAGAAAACCCCCGAACCCTAGCCTCGCCCTGACACTAGGAGACGTTACCCATGGGAAACCTGGGCCACACCCGGTCCTCAGGCCTTGGGCCGCTCACCACTAGTGCTTTGGCACACGGGACTGACGAGGGGATTTTTTTAACCCACAGCCTGAAATTCGCCCCACCCGGGGTTCGAAGTCAGGACCTGTGTGGTGCCGCCGGTGTGTCTAGACCAACTGATCTAGCACCCTTTGGCCTGAATCATCATTTAGAGAGCCATTTAAATAAAAATCGCTTTTTATATATTTCTATCCTCCAGCGGCTTTTCTCTAAAGAGACAACCTCGTTCTCCATCTTTAACTAGCGAGAAATCTAAAATAAATGATAGCTATATTTGCATAATAACAAATTAAAGAAGCTATTAGAGGATATCTTTTCATCAAAATCTCTATTTCAATTATGGAGGATATAAAAAGTATCTTGGAGTTGTTCTAATATATATCTAAATGTTAACAAAAACTATGTATTGAAAAAAACCAAAATAACATATAATTTGGAATGGAGGGAGTACTTCTCTTCTCTTCTATAGTTAGGTTGGGTTAAGGTTTCAAGTGAGACCTATATATTTTTTTATATAAAAATATAAATATAGCTTTTTTTAGACTACAGAGCCTCTGTCCAACTTAAGTTCGTGCAATTAGCGGATGGTAGCGCGATTAGTGTGTGGACGTGTGGTGCTTGACAGTTTGGGCCTGTTAAGCTGGGCTCCCAAAGGTGTGCGGGCGTGCAGAGAAGCAAGAGCTGGGAGTTATGTTGTTGGCCTGCTAGGTACGGGCTCCCAAAGTTGGAGATTTTTTTTTCTCTAGAGAAAACAATATAATACTCCCTTTGTCCTAAAATATAAGGGATTCAATTTTATCCTAAGTGAAACTATATTAACTCTGATCGAATTTATAGAAAAGAAGAAAAATACGTTGAACTTTAATTTAGCTTAATTGGATACATTAGTGTTATGCATTTTATAATATACCTATCTGATGTGATAGAAGTTAATATTTTTTTAATAAATTTGGTCAAACTTAATATAATTTGACTTAGGACAAACTTAGATCCCTTATATATTTCAAGATGGAGGGAGTATCACATTATTTTCCGGTAGAAATGCTTAAGCCACTTGTACGGTCCGAAACGGTAAATACCACAAAATATGGAAAATAAAAATTCTTTGTTTCCTCTCAATAAACTATCTGGAGTTCAATTTCTTCTCTGAAAGGAAGTTCTTTTCCGAATTCTTTGTAATAGTTGCAGATAGTTGGATCTACCAGTAGCCACCTTTACCTTCGATTCTTACCGTAGTCACCTCCTGAGCGTCGCCGAGCCTAGTTTCTGATGGAGGCTGGCGGGGCGAAGAGATATCGATCCCTCAACTGCGATGCCGTCAACAAGCGCGTATGGCCGGTGGCTGTAGGTTTCGACGAGGCCCTCGCGAGCCACTGGTAGGATTCTAGTTAGTCTAGTGCCTTAGGCCCTGTTTGGTTGGGCTGTGGCTTTTGAAAAAAGTAGCTGTGGGAAAAACAGAAGATCGTTTGGTTAGAGCAGCTTGGCTTCTGAAAAAGTGTTGAGCGGACCCCACATGTCATCCCCAGCCCTCCCCACACAATTCTCTCCCTCTGTCACTGACAAGCGGACCCTGCTCGTCAGATACTTCTTCTTCCTCCCGTTGGCCAAGCCGTGAAGGAGCAGGACCTCCATGTAGCCCAGCAAGGACCGCGGCGGCGCTCGCCCGCGATGGCTCGCGCGTGGGCATGGGATGAGGGTGGCGGATTGGGGCGGCGAGCTTTAGCCACGCCCGCTGTGGCAGAACCGCCTGAGTTAACATGCTTTTGGGGTGCTTGTTTTCCTCTAGACACAAAGCACTCCCAAAAGAAAGCTGAACCGAACAGTTCTGTCGAGCACACCCCAAGGGAGAACTCAAAACAATCCAGGTTTCACCCTAGAATCCAATAATGAGTATAGCTTACAATACTTAGTCCATTTCATACAACATGGACTCTTGGAAATCATTTATTACAATACCAGAGTTTCAGAGTGCGCAAAATAAAACCGCGGAAAGTAAATAAATATCTAGCGGAAACGACACGAGAATTCATCTGTGCCCACCAGAAGAACTCTCCACTCAAAACCCATCTCTTCAAACTGCACCTACAACAAGGAAAAGTAAACCCTGAGTACACCATATACTCGTTAGACTTACCCGACTAGTGGGAATAATTTCTCGACTCTCAAGAATATGATAGGCTTTATGGCTTGCTGGTTTTATTTATTTTTGCGAAAGCATTACTAAGAGTAAATCCTTACTTTCATGTTTATTAGCCATCAAGTTTAGTTTATTACCTAGCCATTCTAGATAAGCACCTGAACTACTTGCAAGCAAGGGTTGAGCCATCAGAATCATTTTACCAATCCTTTATATTCCAGTTCTTACTACGGTGCTAGACCATAGCCAAGTCGTACCGCTTGCGTGGCGATTCACAAACCAATGTAGCCCAGCTGGGTACCCCGAAACACACGCCTCATTTGCACCCTAGGTACAAACAAGACCAATCCATTCCACTCCTGTCAAGGGGTCTAGGTCCCCGTCCAAACTTAGACTCCAAGCCCTCAGCACCTAAGTCCCGGACTCAGTATGGTGCTTGAACCTCCACCTATCCCCACCTCTAATCAGTCGGTCCGGAAAGAGCCGGAACCCACGACAAGAGAGTAACAAGCCTTCCCGCTCCCATAAGCAAGTATGTGCCCAGGATAATAAGTCTATGACCTGACTACCATCCACAGCAACGGACGGTTCTCAATCGACACGGATAGGGAAAAAGTGCAACCTAGTTAAGCCCAGTTGGCCGCGGGACTCAACTCGTGACACCCACTAATATCCAAACCACATCCCTGCCCGGTCACCATATTACCCGCATTCTTTTATCACGAGTGTAATATTATTTACCTATTGTGAGCAACAACAGGTTACTCACGCTACCGATAGCCTAAGCATAGCAGCTACTCAAACCTGCACTAGTAAGACTCATAGGATATATATATATATATATATGCATGTGGTTTTCATAAAACTCCTGAAACGTAAATGCACAACACATATATATATACAGTGAATTTGAAAATAGGGGTTATGCACTGGGGCTTGCCTTCAGCGGGCACGGTGTCAGCAAAGTCAGTGACGGGCGGCTCCGGAACGTCCTCCTGCACAAGGATCACCTCCTCGTACTCCTCGACGACCTCATCGTACTCCTGCTAGCCAAGGGTCATGACCTCCACTGGTTCGTTCTCTATATGCATGCAATGATGACGATGCAATCATTAACTAGGCAACAACAACTCTTAAAATAAGAATACACATGCTAAGTTACTAAGCTAGCTCTAATGACTAAGACAATAAGCCAACTATAATCTTCATCAAGCAAGGTATCAAGCTCACCCTACAAGTGCTTAGTTTCAAAAACTAATATTATTCTTTTATTCATATTAGTTTTAATGGACATCTAGCTACCCTAATAAACAGTCTAGTCTAAGGCTACAAAAATTACAGAAAACACATAATAATACAAAGAAGCTGCTTCAAAAAATTTAGGATTAAAGCATTCACCAAAATACCACAAAAATTCCTACGGGTATTAATTCATTAATATCAAGGACTTTCAAACGATTTAATAGATCCCAGCACCATCACAGGTATATATGAACTAATTACACCAACTGATAGACCATGAATTTAGGAATCTAACAAAAGTGGTTTCACAATTTTTGGACATGTATGTGATTTTATATCATCTATCAAAGTTTAGCTCAGAACAGAAATAAAAAAACTATTTCTAATTCTTACTAAAAAGGGAAACTGATTTCGGCCTAGCGCGGCCCATCACGGGCGGGGCCAGCGCGCGAACACGGCCCATGAGGGGGAGGCCCGCGAGCGCGGTGGTGTTTTTGCAGAAAAGCCCTCGCTCAGAAACTAAATCGCATGACTACTATGAACCCTATTCCCACAGTCAGCTATTATGCAAGCCGGCCCCTCAACTACTTCACCTTCGCAACGCGGAGGTCCTCGGCACCCCCGCGCTCACCAGAGCAACGCCGCCCGGCGCTGCGTGGTTATGCCGGCCATCTAGGGCTTAAGCAGGCCTAGCTAACGAGCCGATCTGCATCTCCAACCTAATCCCCTATCCTACGCGGCGGCGGGGACAGCGGGGGCTCGCGGGCGAACACGGCCATGACTCGCGGCCGCCCGCGACGGCGGCACAGCCGTTCCGGCTAGCTAGCGCCACTATAGGATCAGCAGGCTAACGCCAGAGCACCACGGGCTTACCACAACACTAGCCGAGGCAAGGGTTGGTGCGGAGGAAGGCCAGGGTGGGCTGGCCACATGCGCGCGGCGAGCTTGGTGGTGATCCACAGCGGACACGGCCGCGTCAGCGATGGCGGTGAGGTGGTAGAGGTTCGGATGAAGTGCGCGGGGTGACAAGGGAGTTAAGGCAAGCCGGGTGGTGCAACTAATTGAGCTTGAAGGGCAACTTGAGGGGGTTTACCACCCATGCTGGCCGAGCATGGCCATAATGGCTCGGCGGCGGGGAAACTCTGAAATTAGAGCTTAGCTGGATACAATTCCAGACAGGGTGGGGTCGGTTGGCTAGATCACTCACTGGCGACGATGCGAACGTGAAGAATTGGCTCGAGGTGATCTCTCCCTGCCGAAAAGGGGTGGGCGGGGCCATCTGAGATGAGTGGGCTCTGGCCGTCCACGCCCTGGCAGGACACGGCGGAGCTGGTAGACAGCCCACGTGCGAGCGCTAAAGACAAAACGTGCGCGTCCATGTCAAGCACGGCGTGTGCGGCCGTAGCGCCTTGAATGGCAAGGCGACGGTAGCACGGCCATGTGCGCGTCGTAGAGGTAGGCGTTGGGCTGGGCAGGCAGTGGTGCAGAGCCGCAGGGGTGCGTGGGGCGAGACGACGGTACCGGCAGCAGCACAGCACGTCAGCAGCAGAATCGCGCGGCAGAGCAACAGCAGCCCGAGGCGACGGGGCGAGCTGCAGCGGGCCAGTGCGGCAGCAGCCACCAGTGGTTAGGCCGCCAACCAGCCACAACGCGGTGCAGAGGCATCAGCAGGGGTGGGCAGCGGGATGCGACGGCCGCGGCAGCTGCGCCGAGCAGCAGCGGTAGCAGCGGGGCTGGGTTGGCCAGCAGGGTGGCCAAGTCGCGCCGCCGGATGGAGCCGCGGGCAGTGGCGCAGGGAGGGGAGAGAGAGAGAGCGAGGGGGAAATTGGCGTGGCAGCGCCGCAGGGCAGCCGGCTCGCGGCAAACAAAGGATGGCCGGGCCAGTGGCTAGCAGCAGGCGGCTGTGGCCGGCTGCAGCCGGTTGGCCAGCGGCAGCGGCCAGCAGTGGCTGGCCACGGCCAGGCTAGGCCAGGCCAAGGCTATGTGAGCATGAAATTTAAAGCACGCGTAAAAACTTAACGGTTGGATTTGAAACCAGACCACCTTCACCATGTCAAAGAGGACACATTGGGCTACCAATAAGAGCTAAAACATGACACCACTACTAAGCTAGATTTACGGAGTTAATTCCCAAATATAGCACTGCCACACTGTTTCAAACTCGAGAATTTTTCTAAGTCCTAGAGTTGAATTTAGTTCCAAGTTCCATTTTCAAGCTATTTGAAACACTAGCTAGCAGTTTTGTTTTTCAACAGCAAGAGTTGCATTGTCATCATTGCATGCATATAGAGAACGAACCAGTGGAGGTCATGACCCTTGGCTAGCAGGAGTACGATGAGGTCGTCGAGGAGTACGAGGAGGTGATCCTTGTGCAGGAGGACGTTCCGGAGCCGCCCGTCACTGACTTTGCTGACACCGTGCCCGCTGAAGGCAAGCCCCAGTGCATAACCCCTATTTTCAAATTCACTGTATATATATATGTGTTGTGCATTTACGTTTCAGGAGTTTTATGAAAACCACATGCATATATATATATATATATCCTATGAGTCTTACTAGTGCAGGTTTGAGTAGCTGCTATGCTTAGGCTATCGGTAGCGTGAGTAACCTGTTGTTGCTCACAATAGGTAAATAATATTACACTCGTGATAAAAGAATGCGGGTAATATGGTGACCGGGCAGGGATGTGGTTTGGATATTAGTGGGTGTCACGAGTTGAGTCCCGCGGCCAACTGGGCTTAACTAGGTTGCACTTTTTCCCTATCCGTGTCGATTGAGAACCGTCCGTTGCTGTGGATGGTAGTCAGGTCATAGACTTATTATCCTGGGCACATACTTGCTTATGGGAGCGGGAAGGCTTGTTACTCTCTTGTCGTGGGTTCCGGCTCTTTCCGGACCGACTGATTAGAGGTGGGGATAGGTGGAGGTTCAAGCACCATACTGAGTCCGGGACTTAGGTGCTGAGGGCTTGGAGTCTAAGTTTGGACGGGGACCTAGACCCCTTGACAGGAGTGGAATGGATTGGTCTTGTTTGTACCTAGGGTGCAAATGAGGCGTGTGTTTCGGGGTACCCAGCTGGGCTACATTGGTTTGTGAATCGCCACGCAAGCGGTACGACTTGGCTATGGTCTAGCACCGTAGTAAGAACTGGAATATAAAGGATTGGTAAAATGATTCTGATGGCTCAACCCTTGCTTGCAAGTAGTTCAGGTGCTTATCTAGAATGGCTAGGTAATAAACTAAACTTGATGGCTAATAAACATGAAAGTAAGGATTTACTCTTAGTAATGCTTTCGCAAAAATAAATAAAACCAGCAAGCCATAAAGCCTATCATATTCTTGAGAGTCGAGAAATTATTCCCACTAGTCGGGTAAGTCTAACGAGTATATGGTGTACTCAGGGTTTACTTTTCCTTGTTGTAGGTGCAGTTTGAAGAGATGGGTTTTGAGTGGAGAGTTCTTCTGGTGGGCACAGATGAATTCTCGTGTCGTTTCCGCTAGATATTTATTTACTTTCCGCGGTTTTATTTTGCGCACTCTGAAACTCTGGTATTGTAATAAATGATTTCCAAGAGTCCATGTTGTATGAAATGGACTAAGTATTGTAAGCTATACTCATTATTGGATTCTAGGGTGAAACCTGGATTGTTTTGAGTTCTCCCTTGGGGTGTGCTCGACAGAACTGTTCGGTTCAGCTTTCTTTTGGGAGTGCTTTGTGTCTAGAGGAAAACAAGCACCCCAAAAGCATGTTAACTCAGGCGGTTCTGCCACAGCGGGCGTGGCTAAAGCTCGCCGCCCCAATCCGCCACCCTCATCCCATGCCCACGCGCGAGCCATCGCGGGCGAGCGCCGCCGCGGTCCTTGCTGGGCTACATGGAGGTCCTGCTCCTTCACGGCTTGGCCAACGGGAGGAAGAAGAAGTATCTGACGAGCAGGGTCCGCTTGTCAGTGACAGAGGGAGAGAATTGTGTGGGGAGGGCTGGGGATGACATGTGGGGTCCGCTCAACACTTTTTCAGAAGCCAAGCTGCTCTAACCAAACGATCTTCTGTTTTTCCCACAGCTACTTTTTTCAAAAGCCACAGCCCAACCAAACAGGGCCTAAGGCACTAGACTAACTAGAATCCTACCAGTGGCTCGCGAGGGCCTCGTCGAAACCTACAGCCACCGGCCATACGCGCTTGTTGACGGCATCGCAGTTGAGGGATCGATATCTCTTCGCCCCGCCAGCCTCCATCAGAAACTAGGCTCGGCGACGCTCAGGAGGTGACTACGGTAAGAATCGAAGGTAAAGGTGGCTACTGGTAGATCCAACTATCTGCAACTATTACAAAGAATTCGGAAAAGAACTTCCTTTCAGAGAAGAAATTGAACTCCAGATAGTTTATTGAGAGGAAACAAAGAATTTTTATTTTCCATATTTTGTGGTATTTACCGTTTCGGACCGTACAAGTGGCTTAAGCATTTCTACCGGAAAATAATGTGATACTCCCTCCAA
>JAHUYU010002977.1:0-22167 GCA_030439765.1 Tripidium arundinaceum
TTTTCAGGGTCTTTTGGGTGAGTTCTCTTTTCTTCTTCTTCTTCTTCTTCTTCTTCTTCTTCTTCTTCTTCTTCTGTTTCTTTTGCTCAGCTGTTGTGTGTTGGTGTTGATAATGCACTCATCAAGGGGGAGATTGTGAACACAAGGTTTATATGTGCCCTTCTGGTTTCAATGTGTGATGAGTGATTGTCAACGAGAGTAGCGCTTCAGGTTATGTTGTTGAACTAACTATGGCGTGAGTTGGGTTGTGCAACATGTCTCTTGGCTTGTGGTACGCAGGTGTGGAGCTCGGAGGCGGTGGTCGATGGTGAAGGTGAAGGTCATGCGGGTTCGTGCCGATGGACCGGGAGGGGTGAAGGACGGATGCTGGGCTTGGACCGAGGGACCAGAGAGGTCGGGTGATCAACCGCGAGTTTGTGATTTTTGTTTTCGCGTTCTTGTTTTGCTGTCCAGTTTTCCCCTTCCCCGTTCTTGCTTTGATTCGTCGATTTGAGATGGTTTTGGTTCGTTCTTTTTGATCTGAGATGAGATAGGACATGTGTTGTGGCAGAACCGTCTGATTAATATCCTCCTGGGAGTACTTGTCTTTCCATTAGACACTAAGTACCCCAAGGAGAGCATAGACCAGACTGTTCCGTCGAGCACACCCAGCGGGAGAACTCGAAAATCCACATTTTTCATCAGGATCGCATAATGAGTGGATAAAGCTTACAACATTATTAACCATTTCTTACATCACTTGATTACAACATCAGAGTATTACATATGTTGCGCATAACAGCGGAAGTTAATCAATTATCATGCAAGAAAGTTTATACATGGCATGGTTACGATTTTGATCTTGCAGCGAAAAATAAACATGTGATCAGAGTTATAGCATAGGTAAAGATTTAATTGATATCATGGTGATCATTAGCATGATGAACATTTCTATACATAATATGCTAGCAGGTTATTAACTTTTCTTTATGAAATCATTTAGTGAGAGTGTAAATTAAAACTATGATCGCGGCACAAGGGAATTCCTCTCTGAGCCCACCAGGAGGTTTCCACACATAAAAATCAGCTGGCACCCACCTGTCAACCTGCAACAGGGGGAAAATAAAACCCTGAGTACTCAATTGTACTCAGCAAGACTTACCCGACAGGAGGAAAATAAAAGACTCCAAGGATGATGCCAGGCTTATTTGGCTTGCTGGTTTATTGCATCTGCAGAGAAGCATTACTAATAGTGCATCCTTATATTCAAGTTTTAGCAGTTATTTTTATTTCATTAGCTAACAATCCTAGGTAAGCACCTGTTCTACTTTCAAGCAAGTGGTAAGGAATCAGAATCCTTTTATATCATCTCTGTTCTAGTTCTTACTACGGTGCTAGACCATAGCCAAGTCGTACCGCTTGCGCAGCGATTCGCGAATCAATGTATCCCAACTGGGTACCCTAAAACACACGCCTCGTCTGCACCCCGGGCACAGACAAGACCAACCCGTTCCACTCCTGTCAAGGGGTCCAGGTCCCCGTCCAAACTTGGACTCCAAGCCCCCAACACCTGAGTCCCAGACTCAATATGGTGCTTGGACCTCCACCAAATATCCACCTCTAAAAGTCGGTCCGGAAAGAGTCGGAACCCCATGACAAGAGAGTAACAAGTCTTCCCGCTCCCATAAGCAAGTATGTGCTCAGGATAAAAAGTCTGTGACCTGACTACCATCCACAGCAACGGACGGTCCCTCAATCGACACAGGCGGGACAACGCAACCAGAGCCTCGCTCTGTTGCCCAACAAAGTCCAAGTCCATCCAGGAATCCGCAGTCCCGCCCGGTCTCCAATTATTATCCACATATAATTCAGGTGATAGTAATAATAGTAATAACATGAAATATAATCCTATCTATCGCGAGTGACAGGAAAATCACTCGACTTCTACCGAAGTGCTATAGCATGGCAACTACGTGATCCTGTCATACTAGTAAGACTTATAGGATAAGGGTATATATATGCAAGTGGGTTTCATTCAACTCCTCAAAACTTAATGCATAACATTATATATAAGGTGCAGAAGGTAGGGG
Source organism: Tripidium arundinaceum (assembly GCA_030439765.1). Classification (NCBI taxonomy): domain Eukaryota; kingdom Viridiplantae; phylum Streptophyta; class Magnoliopsida; order Poales; family Poaceae; genus Tripidium; species Tripidium arundinaceum. The sequence goes on from JAHUYU010002977.1 coordinate 2,070, forward strand.
TTATGAACCGGGGCTTGCCTGGGTAACTTATAACCAAAAGTTAGGATTCCATTGCGCGACATGATCACCATTGCACCAGCCTTTGGTCCAACACCAAGTCCTCCGATTGATCCATCGATCCATCATCGTTCCTAATTGATATGCAATGCAACATATGAATGCATAGAGTGGCAACACATTGCATATTCGCTTTATGCTTTGGTTATTCCTATTAAGTACATTAGTTTAGTCCCCACGTGCTTTAAGTTAATCACTATCGATCATCCATACAAGAACGAGTGGAAGCAAACACTCTAAACACAGGCAGTTTTGGACAGCAAACACATCAGTCACATGTTTTTAACCATATCTCGAAATCTAGACATCCAACAGAGGGGTTCTTGTACTTTATGGGAAGCTTATGAAATTGTCTACACGTTTTCTTATTATCATCTCATGGTGATTTCAATAGTGATCTAGCCTTAAACACACAAAGCAACAATTCTGTCCAGAATATGGACAGAATTTGACATGCAACTTCAGACAGCGATAACTTGAGTTCTAACCATCCAACAAACATGATTCTTAACTACATGGAAATCTTATTTAGTTACCTACAACTTTATTATTATCATCTTAAGATGATTCTATAGCTAACAAGGTCAATTAATTAAATGAATGCATCTCTGTCCAAACATAGACAGAATCAAACATGCCACTTTAAACAGCTATAACTCGAGTTCCACATGTCTAATAAATGTGGTTCTGGACTTTTTAGAAAGCTTAACAAATTTTGAACAACTTTGTTATAAACATCTAGAGTTAATTCTGTTACTAACAAGGTCACACATTACAAACAAGGCAATCCTGCCAGGACTTGAGCAGAATCAGCCACAGGACTTTAAACAACTATAGCTGAATATATACCTAACCAAAAATTGTGATCTTTAACTTTTTGGAGAGCTTAAGAAAAGTAATACAACTCACTTATTGTCACAAAAGCATGATTCAACACTTAACTGAGCCAAATAATACAATCTTTCAAGTCTGTTCAGAATAGGAGCAAAGCAACACCGAACATTTGTTATTTTTTATAGATCCTAAATTATCAAGCCTAAAATACTGAAATTTTTTACCAGACATTAATCATCACATAAGTAGCATTCCACGAAAATTTCACATTTATTTGAGCACTACCATTGCAGTTATGAAAAAGACAAGTAAGACTAGCATTAAAACCCTAACTTGCATAAATCTATTTATTCAGCCAAAACTTCAACTAAAACATATCATATTATGACTCTACTATGTAGATCTACTCACAAGGATTCCAAAAAGTCCTCATTTGCTATTTTTGGATTTTCCTACAACTTGCTACGAATTAAACAAGATTCAGCCATTTAAGCATAAAAGAAAAAGAGGAAAAAAAGAGAGAAAGCACTGTTCACACTATTCAAATGAGTCTATAGCTTTGCAGTTAGGACCCTCCCTTTTCTCTAATTCTTGCGCGAGGTCCCTGACGGAAGTTGGAGCAGAGGAGGCGCCGGAGCTCGTCGTCCCCGGCCGGAGGGGGCTCGTTGGCGGCGGTGGAGTGGCGGCGGAACACCAGGAGGTCCACGCGCACCCGCTAGTGGTCGCGGATGGCCGGGAGGCGGGCCGTGGTGCCTTGGCCACGCGCGCGACGGCCGTAGCGGGCGGCTGCACGGTGGCGGCGCGGCTCCCGGAGACGTGGGCTCCAACGAGTGCGAGCGGGGCACTAAGGGGAGCGAGGAGGAGGAGCGGGGCACTGAGGGGAGCGAGGAGGAGGAGCGGGGCACGCGGCAACAATGGAGGTGGCGCTATGGTGCATGCAGTCCACGCGTCTCCTTTGGGGCCCAGCGTCGAGCAGGTGGCGGGTGTCAGAGTGTCGACATTGTGTCGACATTTTGGCATATTCCGTGGAGATCCGGCCCAGGGCGCCTTAAGCAAAGTTGCTGTCCTCAGAATACTCTTCAATTTTGATTAAGGTTGCTCAGTCATTAGGTGACTAGATAAGCGGGTAATTAAGCTCCAAACTGACAGTGTCAACGAGTTAATGATGATCGAGAACGGATGTCAAACCCTATCAAACGGAGTCGGATTGATCCCAATTTTTGATATGTGCCTTCCCCAAACAATTACCTTCAACTTCTATTTTTGGTCCAACTCAAGTTGCTATAGAAAATTTGGAGAACGCGAGATGCCAACGTGGTCGACACCGTTTTTCAGACTTAGAATATTTCTAAGTGCTGAAATCAGCTTTCCTTTCCATCTTGATTCCACTTTTTGAGCCACTTAGAGGATGAATCATGACTTGGTCCAAAAATAACATTTGTTGTAAATCTCTTGCCCAAACAACTCTATATGAACTCTACAACAAAAGTCATGAAGGGCCCATGTGGAGCAAATGTCAAGAAAATGCCTAAATTGGCCTAAAAACTCCAATTTGAGCTTCATAATGACATTACTTTGACCAAAGTGGAAATATACTTCCTGAGCAAGATATGAAGTTTGACCTTTAATAAAAGTTGTAGGGGCAAGAGATTTACAACAAATGTTATTTTTGGACCAAGTCATGATTCATCCTCTAAGTGGCTCAAAAAGTGGAATCAAGATGGAAAGGAAAGCTGATTTCAGCACTTAGAAATATTCTAAGTCTGAAAAACGGTGTCGACCACGTTGGCATCTCGCGTTCTCCAAATTTTCTATAGCAACTTGAGTTGGACCAAAAATAGAAGTTGAAGGTAATTGTTTGGGGAAGCACATATCAAAAATTGGGATCAATCCGACTCCGTTTGATAGGGTTTGACATCCGTTCTCGATCATCATTAACTCGTTGACACTGTCAGTTTGGAGCTTAATTACCCGCTTATCTAGTCACCTAATGACTGAGCAACCTTAATCAAAATTGAAGAGTATTCTGAGGACAGCAACTTTGCTTAAGGCGCCCTGGGCCGGATCTCCACGGAATATGCCAAAATGTCGACACAATGTCGACACTCTGACACCCGCCACCTGCTCGACGCTGGGCCCCAAAGGAGGACGCGTGGACTGCATGCACCATAGCGCCACCTCCATTGTTGCCGCGTGCCCCGCTCCTCCTCCTCGCTCCCCTCAGTGCCCCGCTCCTCCTCCTCGCTCCCCTTAGTGCCCCGCTCGCACTCGTTGGAGCCCACGTCTCCGGGAGCCGCGCCGCCACCGTGCAGCCGCCCGCTACGGCCGTCGCGCGCGTGGCCAAGGCACCACGGCCCGCCTCCCGGCCATCCGCGACCACTAGCGGGTGCGCGTGGACCTCCTGGTGTTCCGCCGCCACTCCACCGCCGCCAACGAGCCCCCTCCGGCCGGGGGACGACGAGCTCCGGCGCCTCCTCTGCTCCAACTTCCGTCAGGGACCTCGCGCAAGAATTAGAGAAAAGGGAGGGTCCTAACTGCAAAGCTATAGACTCATTTGAATAGTGTGAACAGTGCTTTCTCTCTTTTTTTCCTCTTTTTCTTTTATGCTTAAATGGCTGAATCTTGTTTAATTCGTAGCAAGTTGTAGGAAAATCCAAAAATAGCAAATGAGGACTTTTTGGAATCCTTGTGAGTAGATCTACATAGTAGAGTCATAATATGATATGTTTTAGTTGAAGTTTTGGCTGAATAAATAGATTTATGCAAGTTAGGGTTTTAATGCTAGTCTTACTTGTCTTTTTCATAACTGCAATGGTAGTGCTCAAATAAATGTGAAATTTTCGTGGAATGCTACTTATGTGATGATTAATGTCTGGTAAAAATTTCAGTATTTTAGGCTTGATAATTTAGGATCTATAAAAATAACAAATGTTCGGTGTTGCTTTGCTCCTATTCTGAACAGACTTGAAAGATTGTATTATTTGGCTCAGTTAAGTGTTGAATCATGCTTTTGTGACAATAAGTGAGTTGTATTACTTTTCTTAAGCTCTCCAAAAAGTTAAAGATCACAATTTTTTGGTTAGGTATATATTCAGCTATAGTTGTTTAAAGTCCTGTGGCTGATTCTGCTCAAGTCCTGGCAGGATTGCCTTGTTTGTAATGTGTGACCTTGTTAGTAACAGAATTAACTCTAGATGTTTATAACAAAGTTGTTCAAAATTTGTTAAGCTTTCTAAAAAGTCCAGAACCACATTTATTAGACATGTGGAACTCGAGTTATAGCTGTTTAAAGTGGCATGTTTGATTCTGTCTATGTTTGGACAGAGATGCATTCATTTAATTAATTGACCTTGTTAGCTATAGAATCATCTTAAGATGATAATAATAAAGTTGTAGGTAACTAAATAAGATTTCCATGTAGTTAAGAATCATGTTTGTTGGATGGTTAGAACTCAAGTTATCGCTGTCTGAAGTTGCATGTCAAATTCTGTCCATATTCTGGACAGAATTGTTGCTTTGTGTGTTTAAGGCTAGATCACTATTGAATCACCATGAGATGATAATAAGAAACGTGTAGACAATTTCATAAGCTTCCCATAAAGTACAAGAACCCCTCTGTTGGATGTCTAGATTTCGAGATATGGTTAAAACATGTGACTGATGTGTTGCTGTCCAAAACTGCCTGTGTTTAGAGTGTTTTGCTTCCACTCGTTCTTGTATGGATGATCGATAGTGATTAACTTAAAGCACGTGGGGACTAAACTAATGTACTTAATAGGAATAACCAAAGCATAAAGCGAATATGCAATGTGTTGCCACTCTATGCATTCATATGTTGCATTGCATATCAATTAGGAACGATGATGGATCGATGGATCAATCGGAGGACTTGGTGTTGGACCAAAGGCTGGTGCAATGGTGATCATGTCGCGCAATGGAATCCTAACTTTTGGTTATAAGTTACCCAGGCAAGCCCCGGTTCATAACCCCTACCTTCTGCACCTTATATATAATGTTATGCATTAAGTTTTGAGGAGTTGAATGAAACCCACTTGCATATATATACCCTTATCCTATAAGTCTTACTAGTATGACAGGATCACGTAGTTGCCATGCTATAGCACTTCGGTAGAAGTCGAGTGATTTCCTGTCACTCGCGATAGATAGGATTATATTTCATGTTATTACTATTATTACTATCACCTGAATTATATGTGGATAATAATTGGAGACCGGGCGGGACTGCGGATTCCTGGATGGACTTGGACTTTGTTGGGCAACAGAGCGAGGCTCTGGTTGCGTTGTCCCGCCTGTGTCGATTGAGGACCGTCCGTTGCTGTGGATGGTAGTCAGGTCACAGACTTTTTATCCTGAGCACATACTTGCTTATGGGAGCGGGAAGACTTGTTACTCTCTTGTCATGGGTTCCGACTCTTTCCGGACCGACTTTTAGAGGTGGATATTTGGTGGAGGTCCAAGCACCATATTGAGTCTGGGACTCAGGTGTTGGGGGCTTGGAGTCCAAGTTTGGACGGGGACCTGGACCCCTTGACAGGAGTGGAACGGGTTGGTCTTGTCTGTGCCCGGGGTGCAGACGAGGCGTGTGTTTTAGGGTACCCAGTTGGGATACATTGATTCGCGAATCGCTGCGCAAGCGGTACGACTTGGCTATGGTCTAGCACCGTAGTAAGAACTAGAACAGAGATGATATAAAAGGATTCTGATTCCTTACCACTTGCTTGAAAGTAGAACAGGTGCTTACCTAGGATTGTTAGCTAATGAAATAAAAATAACTGCTAAAACTTGAATATAAGGATGCACTATTAGTAATGCTTCTCTGCAGATGCAATAAACCAGCAAGCCAAATAAGCCTGGCATCATCCTTGGAGTCTTTTATTTTCCTCCTGTCGGGTAAGTCTTGCTGAGTACAATTGAGTACTCAGGGTTTTATTTTCCCCCTGTTGCAGGTTGACAGGTGGGTGCCAGCTGATTTTTATGTGTGGAAACCTCCTGGTGGGCTCAGAGAGGAATTCCCTTGTGCCGCGATCATAGTTTTAATTTACACTCTCACTAAATGATTTCATAAAGAAAAGTTAATAACCTGCTAGCATATTATGTATAGAAATGTTCATCATGCTAATGATCACCATGATATCAATTAAATCTTTACCTATGCTATAACTCTGATCACATGTTTATTTTTCGCTGCAAGATCAAAATCGTAACCATGCCATGTATAAACTTTCTTGCATGATAATTGATTAACTTCCGCTGTTATGCGCAACATATGTAATACTCTGATGTTGTAATCAAGTGATGTAAGAAATGGTTAATAATGTTGTAAGCTTTATCCACTCATTATGCGATCCTGATGAAAAAATGTGGATTTTCGAGTTCTCCCGCTGGGTGTGCTCGACGGAACAGTCTGGTCTATGCTCTCCTTGGGGTACTTAGTGTCTAATGGAAAGACAAGTACTCCCAGGAGGATATTAATCAGACGGTTCTGCCACAACACATGTCCTATCTCATCTCAGATCAAAAAGAACGAACCAAAACCATCTCAAATCGACGAATCAAAGCAAGAACGGGGAAGGGGAAAACTGGACAGCAAAACAAGAACGCGAAAACAAAATCACAAACTCGCGGTTGATCACCCGACCTCTCTGGTCCCTCGGTCCAAGCCCAGCATCCGTCCTTCACCCCTCCCGGTCCATCGGCACGAACCCGCATGACCTTCACCTTCACCATCGACCACCGCCTCCGAGCTCCACACCTGCGTACCACAAGCCAAGAGACATGTTGCACAACCCAACTCACGCCATAGTTAGTTCAACAACATAACCTGAAGCGCTACTCTCGTTGACAATCACTCATCACACATTGAACCAGAAGGGCACATATAAACCTTGTGTTCACAATCTCCCCCTTGATGAGTGCATTATCAACACCAACACACAACAGCTGAGCAAAAGAAACAGAAGAAGAAGAAGAAGAAGAAGAAGAAGAAGAAGAAGAAGAAGAAAAGAGAACTCACCCAAAAGACCAAAAGCCAATGAAAAGGCAAAACAGGGTCTTTTGAATGAGCAAAACTTGGTCCCCAAAGACATGGGCAATGGCTCGACGCAACCAAATAAAACACAGCTAGTCCTCAAGAAGAGGCAGAAAGGGCTCAACACCACTAGCAAAAGCTCAAAAAAATTGCTACTCCCTCTAAAAGAGGCAAAGGCTCAACACAACTAGCAAAGCAACTCCAAATGCAACACCCCCTGAAACAAATACAGACTCCCAAATGAATGCATGTACTCAACAATTCTCTTTTAAGTGGATTTGTGTGTCCACTCTCCCCCTTGTTGGCACATGCACACATCAAGCTCAAAACTGGAACTCCCCCCCAAAAGATGCTATGGATGCATATGAATGCATGAGCTTCAGGAGTATAGCAATCAGAAGGAAAAGATGCTCTAACTAGTGCTGTTATGTGAGTATGCAACATATACAAGTGCTAGCAAATGCTCAAACTGATCAAATGAAAAGAAATATGAATGTTAAGCATTTTTGAGCAGTTTGAAGCATATAAAGAGGGGGTTCACCACCAAAAGTAGCACATAACAAGTATAATTAGGAAATCAACCTGGTGCTAACAGGTATATACAAAGTGAACTACCCCAAGCAGCGGTCACACATCATGTCAAAGATGAACCTAACACTTGTGTTTGATCAAATTTATCTAGATTTTTGCATATTTCAATTTAGCACAAGTATTAGTCAAACATGTGTGTGCGAGAGGTTGTAAGTACTGTCACGCCTAAATTTTCAACCATGCGGAGCCTATGTCATATGACCTTCAGAAGCTCAAGGCAATGGTTTCGGTCATCCACTACAAGGCTCAGGTTCATCCTAAGTGCAATAGGAAGCAGTCCCGATACCTTGAGGTGGGACAGTACATACCCATCTTGATCTTTTCTCATCACTTAACTTGGATTCCAAATTTTAGCACAAGAGTATCGGAGTTGTCCAAGCAAGTGAATGACTCAAAGCAAGAGACATAGCAAACCTAGCATATACATGATTTCAACAAGAATTTCAACACATCCTACACATGCTAGTTGCCAATCTCAATGGTGAATAGATTTTCATGTTTCAACATTTGTTAATCATGTTCACAAGTTGTAAAAACAAGCTTAGCTCATAACATGTATCAGGTGATCAAAGAGAGCCTAAGCTGTAAGCACCATCATGTACACACAGAACATACCAAAGAGAGCATAGTTTTCATTCTGACAACTATATTCATGAAGCTCAAAATATGATCTATCATACATGATGCTATGCAATGCAAATATGATACAAAGCCAAAACAAAAACTATATTACAAAAACAAAAGCCAAACACTACTATACAAGATCTAAAGCTTCCCTCCTCTAAAAAGGGAAGCACACCCCCAGTTCCCCTCGCAGCCGGACAAAGGTTGCTTGATCTAGGGGTTTTGTGAGGATATCGGCAAGCTGTTTGGAGGTGTCTACGTGGCAAAGATCAATATCCCCTTTCTCATGGTCGCGTAGGAAATGAAAGCGGATATCAATGTGCTTGGTTTTGGAATGTAGGACAGGGTTCTTTGCCACACTTATAGCACTGGTACTATCACAAAGAAGTGGGACTCTCTCGAAGCTTAACCCAAAGTCTCTCAAGGTGTAAATCATCCAAAGCAGCAGGGAGCAACAACTAGCAGCGGCAACATATTTGGCTTCTGTGGTTAACTGGGCTACGCTAGTTTGCTTGCGAGAGGACCAAGAGACCAGTGAAGACCCCAAAAACTGACATGTACCAGAAGTTGACTTGCGATCCAAACGATACCCCGCAAAATCCATATCAGAATAACCACAAAGCGAAAGAGTCGAAGAAGAGGAGTACCAAAGACCAAATTTGAGAGTGAAACGAAGGTACCTCATGATCTTTTTGACTGCCTGCTTGTGGGAAGTGCACGGTGAAGCTTGAAAATGAGCACACAGACACACTGCAAAGTGTATGTCTGGTCTCATCACCGTCAGGTAAAGGAGCGAGCCAATCATGCTCCTGTACTCCTTCTGGTCCACCGGCTCGTCGTCCTCATCGGCATCCAACACCGTCGTCGTTGACATGGGCGTCGAAAGAGGCTTGGCCTCGCCTATGTCGAACTTCTTCAGGACATCCTTCATATACTTGCCTTGATGCACGAACGTCCCGTCCCGGGTCTCCTTGATTTGCAACCCGAGGAAGAAGTTGAGTTCTCCCATCATGCTCATCTCAAACTCCCTGCTCATTATATCTGCAAACATGGCAACCAAAGAATGAGATGAACCACCAAAGATGATATCATCCACGTATATCTGAACAATGAGAGTGTCAATGCCTTGCCTGAGGAGAAAAAGCGTTTTGTCAACCGATCCCATTTTGAAACCCTTTGCAAGCAAAAATGTTTTCAAACGCTCATACCAGGCTCTGGGGGCTTGTTTCAAACCATACAAAGCTTTTTGAAGTTTGAAAACATGGTTTGGAAACTTGGGATTTTCAAAGCCAGGGGGTTGCTTAACATAAACCTCTTCCTCTATGTACCCATTTAAGAAAGCACTTTTGACATCCATTTGAAAAAGCTTAAAACCCTTTGAAGCAGCAAAGGTTAAAAGGATCCTAATGGCTTCTAAACGATCAATAGGAGCAAAGGTTTCCTCATAGTCTATACCCTCCTTTTGGCAAAAACCTTGGGCTACCAACCTAGCTTTGTTTCTTACTACCACCCCATCCTCACTCTGTTGTTTTTGAAAACCCACTTGGTTCCTATGGGATGGTAGTCTTGTGGAGGTGGTACCAAAACCCAAATGTGGTTTCTCTCAAGGTTTTCAAGCTCCTCATGCATGACATTAACCCAATCAGGATCAGATAAAGCATGTCCAACATCCTGGGGTTCAAAAGAAGCAACAAATGCAGAATGAGCAAAGTGAGAGATTTGATAAGACCTAGACCGCGTGACTCGCTGGTCAATGTCGCCTAACATCTGTTGAGGTGGATGGCGATGCTAAATGTGCCAAGGTGCCTCCCTTGCTGAAGTCACCTCCCCCTCAAGGGTCTGCCAGATCTCTCGAGCCGTAGTGAGGTGAGAAACACGATCAAACTCAGAAAGCGATAGGCAAGAAAAGATTGCATTACGGGCCTTGCTATTTGCCTCGTGCTGGTCAATCTGCTCCTGACCGATACGAGCAACAAGCACCACGTAATCTGGATCCGCACAAATCTCCCAAACCCGCGAGCTGATGCTCTGGAGATGCGCAGACATGCAGATCTTCCAACACGGGTAATTTGTTCCATCGAAGAACGGCGGCTTGCCTGAACTGCGCTCCATTTCGCCTTCGCGGATCAAAAACCGATTAAGGTGGAATGATCCTTAACTGGCTCTCATAACAATTGAAGGACCGAAAACGGCGACCGGAGGGGGGTGAATGGGAGCCTCAAATTTCTAGTGAAACTTTCAACCACTGTCCCAAAATTCAAACCCCAAAGGCAAATCACAAGGACACTAGATCCACTCGAGCAAACTTGTAGCGGGATGAATCAAGTAACACTCAAAAGCAAACACCGTGATGCCCTCGACCCAAGAGAGTGGGTGGATGTTCCCTAGGAACACAGCAGGACACCACAAAAGAGCCGGAGAACAAACACGAACCGAAGATCCGAAAAGTGGGCACTCAACTCCTATGGAGAAGAAGCGAGTTCCCAAATCTAAAATACCCAAGCCATCTGGTGACAAGAGTACCTAGATAGGTTCCTTAGATCGATAGAAAACCAATGCAAAAACACTACTACAAAAACAAAATTGGTTTGATTCTTCGAGATCATGTGGAATTGGTTTGATTCACTTGGTGAATAGGCTCAACACATGTCCTAGCTCATCTCAGATCAAAAAGAATGAACCAAAACCACCTCAAATCGATGAATCGAAGCAAGAACGGGGAAGGGGAAAACTGGACAGCAAAACAAGAACGCGAAAACAAAATCACGAACTCAAGATTTGAATCCCAGAGGACAAGAGGAGGTTATGGCCTCAATTCCCATAAGAATCACAGGTTCACAATCTTGGATTACACAGACACGAGGTGGATTATCTGTGGACCTCTAAGCACACTAGAGAGAGGGTGGGGGGAGAAACCTAAGAATGAAAATGCAAAAGCGGTAGAGGCTGTTTGGGGCAGCCCCCACATTCTTATTGAGGCTATTACACATTCCCAAATTGCCCCTAGATATTTTGAGCCGAACCACTTAGTCCGAGGGCGTTATGGTCCAACTCTAGATCCGCTGATCCGATGGCCATGCGCCCTTCATGACTTAGCTTTGCCTCGACGCAAGCCTCGCGATGACGCCACGTGCCGCCTCCGATTCCCGCCGAAACCGCACCCAGGTTTTGAGGCCCAAACCCGAAAACCGCCCACGAGTAGCGTACTCCATACGCATTCCCCGCGATCCGGCACGTGTCACCGTCGTCGTCGACCGCCCGGCCATCAAGTCTTCTAGAGCATCCGCTCGACTTGCCTGTCCACTGTCTTGACTTGGTCAACACGGTCACTCCTCCATGTACACTTACGCTTGTCGATGTCCCCAGGTGTCAGCCACCGTGGTCGATCACCCGGCCTCTCTGGTCCCTCGGTCCAAGCCCAGCATCCGTCCTTCACCGCTCCTGGTCCATCGGCACAAACCTGCATGACCTTCACCTTCGCCGTCAACCACCGCCTCCGAGCTCCACACCTGTGCACCACAAGCTAAGAGACATGTTGCACAACCCAACTCACGCCACGGTTAGTTCAACAACAACCCAAAGAACTACTCTCGTTGACAATCACTCATCACACATTGAACCACAAGGGCACATATCAACCTTGCGTTCACATCTTCCAAGTAGCGGCGTACCCCATCTAGGTTGGGCTTCTCGTGTAGCCTGCTTGGTGTACCTCGTCCTACTTGGATCGTTGTCCGTGCAGTGAGGTACCCTGGGTACATATCTTCGACATGGCCCATATACGCTCTAAGCCTCGATGTCAAGGCCATGGTGGGTCGTCCCTCGTCTCTTAACCATTGACCAGTGGGTCCCACGTGAGGGTAGTGTCCACATGTCGGCCTCTGCCATTCCATCTTTGTGCTCTCCCTCTTTCTCCTGCGGTTCTGAGCAGATCGACAATATGATGTCCCCATTGAGTTATTACCCGGCTGGCTGAAGCTTGATATTTAGATTCAATTGGAGAGAAAAGCAAGATTATATATGTATGGATGGGGGAGCTTGACATGTTTGGGATGAATGATAGTCATGTTAATGAATACATAGCCAAGTGGCACACATATTTATAACAAAAAAAGGCAGAACATGGTGCGAGGCGTCCGACAAGGTTAAGGCATTACCACGGCGTGTGGTTACATCAAAAGCGAAGTATTCTTTCTTTGCGAAAAAGGAGAAGTAAACTATTCGTTTCTTGCTATAGTAATCACAAATGAAGCCAACTAATTCGGGTCACTGCCACGTTCCCCAGTTTGACACTTTAGAGAGAGAGAGAGAGTAAAATACATGATTTGACTCTGAGCTTGTTTTGGAATGTCGTCCAAATACCGAACCTGTCATAGCCTCATAGGGAGTAGATCCAAATGGCCCGTACCATATGCTCCTTGAACAGTGGGTCTGACACGATGGTAGGACCTACATTTCATGTGCCCCATCTGTATGATCCTCTCTGTCCCTCTCTCTCTCCATGCTCCAATCTAGTGCGGCACTGACCATCGTTGCCATCTTTGCCCCTTCTGCTTTCTTCATCCATCATCTCAAAGATCGTGATGTCCTACTGAAGGCGACTAGGCCCAAGCTGGTGCTCCCTAGGTGAAAGAGGAAGGTGGAAGGTTGCTTTTCCTATGAGTTCCTACTTCCTACCCAGTCAAAGAATGACGCGTGGATATGACCACCACCAAGCAAATCTTGTAGCGAAACACCTTCCACCAATGTCTAGCCATGTCACAATGAGCGGGTTCTTGCCGTTGCACAACTCTGCTCCAACATCCTCCCACGATGACTTGATGGAGACGGTCATGTGCGTTCTGCCTCAGTGACTTCCCGCGGTAATAACTCAATGGGGACATCATATTGTCGATCTGCTCAGAACCGCAGGAGAAAGAGGGAGAGCACAAAGATGGAATGGCAGAGGCCGACATGTGGACACTACCCTCACGTGGGACCCACTGGTCAATGGTTAAGAGACGAGGGACGACCCACCATGGCCTTGACATCGAGGCTTAGAGCGTATATGGGCCATGTCGAAGATATGTACCCAGGGTACCTCACTGCACGGACAACGATCCAAGTAGGACGAGGTACACCAAGCAGGCTACACGAGAAGCCCAACCTAGATGGGGTACGCCGCTACTTGGAAGATGTGAACGCAAGGTTGATATGTGCCCTTGTGGTTCAATGTGTGATGAGTGATTGTCAACGAGAGTAGTTCTTTGGGTTGTTGTTGAACTAACCGTGGCGTGAGTTGGGTTGTGCAACATGTCTCTTAGCTTGTGGTGCACAGGTGTGGAGCTCGGAGGCGGTGGTTGACGGCGAAGGTGAAGGTCATGCAGGTTTGTGCCGATGGACCAGGAGCGGTGAAGGACGGATGCTGGGCTTGGACCGAGGGACCAGAGAGGCCGGGTGATCGACCACGGTGGCTGACACCTGGGGACATCGACAAGCGTAAGTGTACATGGAGGAGTGACCGTGTTGACCAAGTCAAGACAGTGGACAGGCAAGTCGAGCGGATGCTCTAGAAGACTTGATGGCCGGGCGGTCGACGACGACGGTGACACGTGCCGGATCGCGGGGAATGCGTATGGAGTACGCTACTCGTGGGCGGTTTTCGGGTTTGGGCCTCAAAACCTGGGTGCGGTTTCGGCGGGAATCGGAGGCGGCACGTGGCGTCATCGCGAGGCTTGCGTCGAGGCAAAGCTAAGTCATGAAGGGCGCATGGCCATCGGATCAGCGGATCTAGAGTTGGACCATAACGCCCTCGGACTAAGTGGTTCGGCTCAAAATATCTAGGGGCAATTTGGGAATGTGTAATAGCCTCAATAAGAATGTGGGGGCTGCCCCAAACAGCCTCTACCGCTTTTGCATTTTCATTCTTAGGTTTCTCCCCCCACCCTCTCTCTAGTGTGCTTAGAGGTCCACAGATAATCCACCTCGTGTCTGTGTAATCCAAGATTGTGAACCTGTGATTCTTATGGGAATTGAGGCCATAACCTCCTCTTGTCCTCTGGGATTCAAATCTTGAGTTCGTGATTTTGTTTTCGCGTTCTTGTTTTGCTGTCCAGTTTTCCCCTTCCCCGTTCTTGCTTCGATTCATCGATTTGAGGTGGTTTTGGTTCATTCTTTTTGATCTGAGATGAGCTAGGACATGTGTTGAGCCTATTCACCAAGTGAATCAAACCAATTCCACATGATCTCGAAGAATCAAACCAATTTTGTTTTTGTAGTAGTGTTTTTGCATTGGTTTTCTATCGATCTAAGGAACCTATCTAGGTACTCTTGTCACCAGATGGCTTGGGTATTTTAGATTTGGGAACTCGCTTCTTCTCCATAGGAGTTGAGTGCCCACTTTTCGGATCTTCGGTTCGTGTTTGTTCTCCGGCTCTTTTGTGGTGTCCTGCTGTGTTCCTAGGGAACATCCACCCACTCTCTTGGGTCGAGGGCATCACGGTGTTTGCTTTTGAGTGTTACTTGATTCATCCCGCTACAAGTTTGCTCGAGTGGATCTAGTGTCCTTGTGATTTGCCTTTGGGGTTTGAATTTTGGGACAGTGGTTGAAAGTTTCACTAGAAATTTGAGGCTCCCATTCACCCCCCTCCGGTCGCCGTTTTCGGTCCTTCAATTGTTATGAGAGCCAGTTAAGGATCATTCCACCTTAATCGGTTTTTGATCCGCGAAGGCGAAATGGAGCGCGGTTCAGGCAAGCCGCCGTTCTTCGATGGAACAAATTACCCGTGTTGGAAGATCTGCATGTCTGCGCATCTCCAGAGCATCAGCTCGCGGGTTTGGGAGATTTGTGCGGATCCAGATTACGTGGTGCTTGTTGCTCGTATCGGTCAGGAGCAGATTGACCAGCACGAGGCAAATAGCAAGGCCCGTAATGCAATCTTTTCTTGCCTATCGCTTTCTGAGTTTGATCGTGTTTCTCACCTCACTACGGCTCGAGAGATCTGGCAGACCCTTGAGGGGGAGGTGACTTCAGCAAGGGAGGCACCTTGGCACATTTAGCATCGCCATCCACCTCAACAGATGTTAGGCGACATTGACCAGCGAGTCACGCGGTCTAGGTCTTATCAAATCTCTCACTTTGCTCATTCTGCATTTGTTGCTTCTTTTGAACCCCAGGATGTTGGACATGCTTTATCTGATCCTGATTGGGTTAATGTCATGCATGAGGAGCTTGAAAACCTTGAGAGAAACCACATTTGGGTTTTGGTACCACCTCCACAAGACTACCATCCCATAGGAACCAAGTGGGTTTTCAAAAACAACAGAGTGAGGATGGGGTGGTAGTAAGAAACAAAGCTAGGTTGGTAGCCCAAGGTTTTTGCCAAAAGGAGGGTATAGACTATGAGGAAACCTTTGCTCCTATTGATCGTTTAGAAGCCATTAGGATCCTTTTAGCCTTTGCTGCTTCAAAGGGTTTTAAGCTTTTTCAAATGGATGTCAAAAGTGCTTTCTTAAATGGGTACATAGAGGAAGAGGTTTATGTTAAGCAACCCCCTGGCTTTGAAAATCCCAAGTTTCCAAACCATGTTTTCAAACTTCAAAAAGCTTTGTATGGTTTGAAACAAGCCCCCAGAGCCTGGTATGAGCGTTTGAAAACATTTTTGCTTGCAAAGGGTTTCAAAATGGGATCGGTTGACAAAACGCTTTTTCTCCTCAGGCAAGGCATTGACACTCTCATTGTTCAGATATACGTGGATGATATCATCTTTGGTGGTTCATCTCATTCTTTGGTTGCCATGTTTGCAGATATAATGAGCAGGGAGTTTGAGATGAGCATGATGGGAGAACTCAACTTCTTCCTCGGGTTGCAAATCAAGGAGACCCGGGACGGGACGTTCGTGCATCAAGGCAAGTATATGAAGGATGTCCTGAAGAAGTTCGACATAGGCGAGGCCAAGCCTCTTTCGACGCCCATGTCAACGACGACGGTGTTGGATGCCGATGAGGACGACGAGCCGGTGGACCAGAAGGAGTACAGGAGCATGATTGGCTCGCTCCTTTACCTGACGGTGATGAGACCAGACATACACTTTGCAGTGTGTCTGTGTGCTCATTTTCAAGCTTCACCGTGCACTTCCCACAAGCAGGCAGTCAAAAAGATCATGAGGTACCTTCGTTTCACTCTCAAATTTGGTCTTTGGTACTCCTCTTCTTCGACTCTTTCGCTTTGTGGTTATTCTGATATGGATTTTGCGGGGTATCGTTTGGATCGCAAGTCAACTTCTGGTACATGTCAGTTTTTGGGGTCTTCACTGGTCTCTTGGTCCTCTCGCAAGCAAACTAGCGTAGCCCAGTTAACCACAGAAGCCAAATATGTTGCCGCTGCTAGTTGTTGCTCCCTGCTGCTTTGGATGATTTACACCTTGAGAGACTTTGGGTTAAGCTTCGAGAGAGTCCCACTTCTTTGTGATAGTACCAGTGCTATAAGTGTGGCAAAGAACCCTGTCCTACATTCCAAAACCAAGCACATTGATATCCGCTTTCATTTCCTACGCGACCATGAGAAAGGGGATATTGATCTTTGCCACGTAGACACCTCCAAACAGCTTGCCGATATCCTCACAAAACCCCTAGATCAAGCAACCTTTGTCCGGCTGCGAGGGGAACTGGGGGTGTGCTTCCCTTTTTAGAGGAGGGAAGCTTTAGATCTTGTATAGTAGTGTTTGGCTTTTGTTTTTGTAATATAGTTTTTGTTAATCATGTTCACAAGTTGTAAAAACAAGCTTAGCTCATAACATGTATCAGGTGATCAAAGAGAGCCTAAGCTGTAAGCACCATCATGTACACACAGAACATACCAAAGAGAGCATAGTTTCATTCTGACAACTATATTCATGAAGCTCAAAATATGATCTATCATACATGATGCTATGCAATGCAAATATGATACAAAGCCAAAACAAAAACTATATTACAAAAACAAAAGCCAAACACTACTATACAAGATCTAAAGCTTCCCTCCTCTAAAAAGGGAAGCACACCCCCAGTTCCCCTCGCAGCCGGACAAAGGTTGCTTGATCTAGGGGTTTTGTGAGGATATCGGCAAGCTGTTTGGAGGTGTCTACGTGGCAAAGATCAATATCCCCTTTCTCATGGTCGCGTAGGAAATGAAAGCGGATATCAATGTGCTTGGTTTTGGAATGTAGGACAGGGTTCTTTGCCACACTTATAGCACTGGTACTATCACAAAGAAGTGGGACTCTCTCGAAGCTTAACCCAAAGTCTCTCAAGGTGTAAATCATCCAAAGCAGCAGGGAGCAACAACTAGCAGCGGCAACATATTTGGCTTCTGTGGTTAACTGGGCTACGCTAGTTTGCTTGCGAGAGGACCAAGAGACCAGTGAAGACCCCAAAAACTGACATGTACCAGAAGTTGACTTGCGATCCAAACGATACCCCGCAAAATCCATATCAGAATAACCACAAAGCGAAAGAGTCGAAGAAGAGGAGTACCAAAGACCAAATTTGAGAGTGAAACGAAGGTACCTCATGATCTTTTTGACTGCCTGCTTGTGGGAAGTGCACGGTGAAGCTTGAAAATGAGCACACAGACACACTGCAAAGTGTATGTCTGGTCTCATCACCGTCAGGTAAAGGAGCGAGCCAATCATGCTCCTGTACTCCTTCTGGTCCACCGGCTCGTCGTCCTCATCGGCATCCAACACCGTCGTCGTTGACATGGGCGTCGAAAGAGGCTTGGCCTCGCCTATGTCGAACTTCTTCAGGACATCCTTCATATACTTGCCTTGATGCACGAACGTCCCGTCCCGGGTCTCCTTGATTTGCAACCCGAGGAAGAAGTTGAGTTCTCCCATCATGCTCATCTCAAACTCCCTGCTCATTATATCTGCAAACATGGCAACCAAAGAATGAGATGAACCACCAAAGATGATATCATCCACGTATATCTGAACAATGAGAGTGTCAATGCCTTGCCTGAGGAGAAAAAGCGTTTTGTCAACCGATCCCATTTTGAAACCCTTTGCAAGCAAAAATGTTTTCAAACGCTCATACCAGGCTCTGGGGGCTTGTTTCAAACCATACAAAGCTTTTTGAAGTTTGAAAACATGGTTTGGAAACTTGGGATTTTCAAAGCCAGGGGGTTGCTTAACATAAACCTCTTCCTCTATGTACCCATTTAAGAAAGCACTTTTGACATCCATTTGAAAAAGCTTAAAACCCTTTGAAGCAGCAAAGGCTAAAAGGATCCTAATGGCTTCTAAACGATCAATAGGAGCAAAGGTTTCCTCATAGTCTATACCCTCCTTTTGGCAAAAACCTTGGGCTACCAACCTAGCTTTGTTTCTTACTACCACCCCATCCTCACTCTGTTGTTTTTGAAAACCCACTTGGTTCCTATGGGATGGTAGTCTTGTGGAGGTGGTACCAAAACCCAAATGTGGTTTCTCTCAAGGTTTTCAAGCTCCTCATGCATGACATTAACCCAATCAGGATCAGATAAAGCATGTCCAACATCCTGGGGTTCAAAAGAAGCAACAAATGCAGAATGAGCAAAGTGAGAGATTTGATAAGACCTAGACCGCGTGACTCGCTGGTCAATGTCGCCTAACATCTGTTGAGGTGGATGGCGATGCTAAATGTGCCAAGGTGCCTCCCTTGCTGAAGTCACCTCCCCCTCAAGGGTCTGCCAGATCTCTCGAGCCGTAGTGAGGTGAGAAACACGATCAAACTCAGAAAGCGATAGGCAAGAAAAGATTGCATTACGGGCCTTGCTATTTGCCTCGTGCTGGTCAATCTGCTCCTGACCGATACGAGCAACAAGCACCACGTAATCTGGATCCGCACAAATCTCCCAAACCCGCGAGCTGATGCTCTGGAGATGCGCAGACATGCAGATCTTCCAACACGGGTAATTTGTTCCATCGAAGAACGGCGGCTTGCCTGAACCGCGCTCCATTTCGCCTTCGCGGATCAAAAACCGATTAAGGTGGAATGATCCTTAACTGGCTCTCATAACAATTGAAGGACCGAAAACGGCGACCGGAGGGGGGTGAATGGGAGCCTCAAATTTCTAGTGAAACTTTCAACCACTGTCCCAAAATTCAAACCCCAAAGGCAAATCACAAGGACACTAGATCCACTCGAGCAAACTTGTAGCGGGATGAATCAAGTAACACTCAAAAGCAAACACCGTGATGCCCTCGACCCAAGAGAGTGGGTGGATGTTCCCTAGGAACACAGCAGGACACCACAAAAGAGCCGGAGAACAAACACGAACCGAAGATCCGAAAAGTGGGCACTCAACTCCTATGGAGAAGAAGCGAGTTCCCAAATCTAAAATACCCAAGCCATCTGGTGACAAGAGTACCTAGATAGGTTCCTTAGATCGATAGAAAACCAATGCAAAAACACTACTACAAAAACAAAATTGGTTTGATTCTTCGAGATCATGTGGAATTGGTTTGATTCACTTGGTGAATAGGCTCAACACATGTCCTAGCTCATCTCAGATCAAAAAGAATGAACCAAAACCACCTCAAATCGATGAATCGAAGCAAGAACGGGGAAGGGGAAAACTGGACAGCAAAACAAGAACGCGAAAACAAAATCACGAACTCAAGATTTGAATCCCAGAGGACAAGAGGAGGTTATGGCCTCAATTCCCATAAGAATCACAGGTTCACAATCTTGGATTACACAGACACGAGGTGGATTATCTGTGGACCTCTAAGCACACTAGAGAGAGGGTGGGGGGAGAAACCTAAGAATGAAAATGCAAAAGCGGTAGAGGCTGTTTGGGGCAGCCCCCACATTCTTATTGAGGCTATTACACATTCCCAAATTGCCCCTAGATATTTTGAGCCGAACCACTTAGTCCGAGGGCGTTATGGTCCAACTCTAGATCCGCTGATCCGATGGCCATGCGCCCTTCATGACTTAGCC
>JAHUYU010001844.1:0-21062 GCA_030439765.1 Tripidium arundinaceum
CAATAAGAGCTAAAACATGACACCCCTACTAAGCTAGATTTCGCAGAGTTAGTTCCCAAAATAGCACTGCCACACTGTTTCCCATTCGAATTTTTTTTCTAAGTCCTTGGTTGGATTTAGTTCCAAGTTCCATTTTCACGCTATTGGAAACACTAGCTAGCAAAATTATTTTTGTACAGCAAGAGTTGCATTGCCATCTACAAAGTTGGCACTTCAAACTTTATTTAAGTGTCACACACATGTTCTATAATACTTTGCTCACTAACAATTCATTTCCAACCCTACTTGATATAACATGAACCCTAGTATTCCTTTTCTTGTTTCATTTTCATTTCTTTTCGTACTAATTTTTAAACTAACACACATCACATCAACACTTGAAAGAAACCTACTAACACACTCACGGCGTTCTTATCCTGCTGATGGCACGACTTTCTATCCACATTATAAATCATTTTAGCTCTCAAAAATTTCATTTTCCCAGCCAACTTTATATATATATTCCAAGCACGGCTAAAGCACTAAGGTTTATTACTTGACATTTTTAAACACAACAAAAACCCATTCTTCACTTCGCCACATGGATTAACGTCAAAACCTGATGCTCATGACATGATTAGCGACCTAGCTAGAGATTCACACCTGGGGTGTTACACCTGACTGCCTCTGCCCAAAATCTACCTGGAACTCCCATGCTTTTCAGTAATGCTCTTGCCATCTCCATCACAATCCTATTCTTTCTCTCCACAACTCCATTTTGCTGTGGTGAATATGGAGCTGTAAAATGGTGCCTAATTCCAGCTTTTTCACAAACACACTGAAATGCCCCAGCTAGGAACTCTCCACCTCTATCAGACCTGAGAACCTTAATGTGATTCCCAGTGCTATTCTCCATTTCTGCCTTGTACCTGACAAAAGCTTCCATAGCCTGATCCTTTGTTTTCAGCATATATACAGTGCGCCATCTAGTACAGTCATCTATCAACAGCATAAAATACTTATTGCCACCAGCAGTAGCTGGAATGATAGGCCCACACAAATCAACATGTACTAGCTCAAGTGATTCATCTGCTCTCTGTAACACCCCTGGTGTTACGGGCTTGCTTAGCACCTTGGTTAAGACCTAAAAGGAATTAACAAAACAAGTTTCTCGGAATTTTAAATTTTAACACACATGAAATGATGAGCAAACTTACTGTGACTCACTTTTGTGATTGAAAGAAATTAAGTAAATATTCCGAAGTTAGTTTACTTTGGTGCTTAAAAATGCTTAATAGGAATTCTAATAAGAAAAATAGAATAAGTTGTCTTAATTGTCGGCATGAAAAACATTTTCTATAAACAAAAGGGTAATATAGCTTAGGATTAAAAAGTGCTATTTTTTGGGGATTATTTTGTGCAAAATAATTAAACAATGTCTACATATGTTGTTTCTATGAGTTATTGTGAAGTATGGGCTATGTCACGATATGATTGTTAGTTGAAATTAACAAGGTTTAGACCTTTTAAAATTAAGGCAAAAAGTGCTATGGAATGTTAGTCCTAACTGAATCCTTGAATTCTCTAAATCTGAAAGGATGATAGACAATGCCATTTTGGCATTTAAATTCCAACAAAAATGGTTAAGCACTAGCTCCATGTTCTTGTGCCATTAGTTGTATCAAAGTGAGCACTTGGGCAAGGTGTAGATCGTAGTTGAGTTGGATGTCAACTTGAACTCTTAAAAATTGCCCAAACTTCGTTTGAACGCGCTGGGGACCATGTGTTGACGCTCTGTTCGCGAATCAGCGTTCTGCGTGACGAACCCTAAATGGCACCCCTCTATCTTCCTCGATTGGTCCGACTCCGCCATCACCTTCAACCGCGATGACCACCCTGACCGCATTCCTCAGCCGGGTCGGTATCCGCTCGTTGTTGACCCCATCGTCGGGAATACGCGGCTCACCAGGGTACTGATGGATGGAGGCAGCGGCCTCAACATCATGTACGCCGAGACCCTCGACTCCATGGGGGTCGGCCGGTCCCGACTCTGCCCGAGCAGAGCACCTTTCACGGCATCATACCGGGAAAGCAAGCTACACCCCTCGGGCAGATCGACTTGCCCGTCACTTTCGGAGACCCATCCAACTTCAGGAAGGAGACCCTCACCTTCGAGGTAATCAGGTTCCGCGGCACCTATCATGCCGTGCTGGGACAACCATGCTACGCGCAATTCATGGCCGTCCCAAACTATACATACCTCCTGTCTTTCCACCACCAAGGCCGAACTTACCACCTGGGTGGTGGCTGCGATATATAGCAAGAGCGGCTCTTTTTTCGCCGGGGGTACGAGGATCGGGGCCTTGTTCAGGAGTGCCTTGATTTTGTCAAGTGCTCCCTGGGCCTCGGTTGTCCATGAAAAGTGGTCGGTCTTCTTCAGAAGCCTGTAGAGGGGCAGGGCTCGTTCGCCAAGGCGTGAGATGAAGCGGCTTAGCGCCGCCAGAGATCCCGTGACTTGCTGCACCCCTTTCAAGTTCTTAATCGGACCCATATTTGTGATCACGGAGATCTTGTCTGGGTTGGCTTCGATGCCGCGCTCGAAAACGATAAATCCGAGCAGCATGCCCCTCGGTACCCCAAAGACACATTTCTCAGGATTGAGTTTGATGTGTTTGGCCCGTAGCCTTTCGAAGGCTAACTCAAGGTCGGGTACCAAGCGGTCGGTTCGCCGGGATTTTACTACGATGTCATCCACGTACGCCTCAACGGTCCGCCCAATGAGGTTCCCAAAAACGATGAGCATACATCGCTGGTATGTTGCCCCCGCATTTTTGAGACCGAACGGCATGGTGGTATAGCAATAAGATCCAAATGGGGTGATGAAAGAGGTGGTGAGCTGGTTGGATTCTTTCATCATGATCTGATGGTAGCCGGAATAAGCATCAAGGAAAGAGAGGGTTTCGCACCCTGAGGTAGAGTCAACTATTTGGTCTATGCGTGGTAAAGGGAAACGGTCTTTAGGACATGCTTTGTTAAGAGAGGTGTAGTCGATACACATTCTCCATTTACCGCTCTTCTTTTTTACAAGTACAGGATTAGCTAACCACTCAGGATGACATACCTCCTTGATGAATCCGGCCGCCAGAAGCTTGCGGATCTCGCCGCTGATGGCCCTGCGCTTCTCCTCGTCGAAGCGGCGCAGTCGTTGCTTCACTGGCTTGAATCCGGCTCGGATGCTCAAGGAGTGCTCGGCGACATCCCTCGGAATGCCTTGCATATCCGAGGGTCGCCACGTGAACATGTCGCCGTTCGCGCGGAGAAAGTCGACGAGCACGAGTTCCTATTTGGGAGACAGGGCGGCGCTGATGCAGACCGTCCTGTCGTCCGAGCCGCTGGGGTCGAGGGGGACCTCTTTGACTTGTTCGACGGGCTCAAAGGAGCCAGTGGACTGCTTGGGGTCGGGAACCTCCGTAGGGCACTCCTGCAAATCGGCGGTGAGCGCATCAGACTCGATGATGGCCGCGGCGTATTCGCAGCACTCGACATCGCACTCGTAGGCGTGCTGGAAGGTGGTGCGGATATTGATGATCCCATGAGGCCCTGGCATCTTGAGCTTGAGGTATGTATAGTTTGGGACGGCCATGAATTGCGCGTAGCATGGTTGTCCCAGCACGGCATGATAGGTGCCGCGGAACCTGATTACCTCGAAGGTGAGGGTCTCCTTCCTGAAGTTGGATGGGTCTCCGAAAGTGACGGGCAAGTCGATCTGCCCGAGGGGTGTAGCTTGCTTTCCCGGTATGATGCCGTGAAAGGTGCTCTGCTCGGGCAGAGTCGGGACCGGCCGACCCCCATGGAGTCGAGGGTCTCGGCGTACATGATGTTGAGGCCGCTGCCTCCATCCATCAGTACCCTGGTGAGCCGCGTATTCCCGACGATGGGGTCAACAACGAGCGGATACCGACCCGGCTGAGGAATGCGGTCAGGGTGGTCATCGCGGTTGAAGGTGATGGCGGAGTCGGACCAATCGAGGAAGATAGAGGGGTGCCATTTAGGGTTCGTCACGCAGAACGCTGATTCGCGAACAGAGCGTCAACACATGGTCCCCAGCGCGTTCAAACGAAGTTTGGCAATTTTTAAGAGTTCAAGTTGACATCCAACTCAACTACGATCTACACCTTGCCCAAGTGCTCACTTTGATACAACTAATGGCACAAGAACATGGAGCTAGTGCTTAACCATTTTTGTTGGAATTTAAATGCCAAAATGGCATTGTCTATCATCCTTTCAGATTTAGAGAATTCAAGGATTCAGTTAGGACTAACATTCCATAGCACTTTTTGCCTTAATTTTTAAAAGGTCTAAACCTTGTTAATTTCAACTAACAATCATATCGTGACATAGCCCATACTTCACAATAACTCATAGAAACAACATATGTAGACATTGTTTAATTATTTTGCACAAAATAATCCCAAAAAATAGCACTTTTTAATCCTAAGCTATATTACCCTTTTGTTTATAGAAAATGTTTTTCATGCCGACAATTAAGACAACTTATTCTATTTTTCTTATTAGAATTCCTATTAAGCATTTTTAAGCACCAAAGTAAACTAACTTCGGAATATTTACTTAATTTCTTTCAATCACAAAAGTGAGTCACAGTAAGTTTGCTCATCATTTCATGTGTGTTAAAATTTAAAATTCCGAGAAACTTGTTTTGTTAATTCCTTTTAGGTCTTAACCAAGGTGCTAAGCAAGCCCGTAACACCAGGGGTGTTACAGAGAGCAGATGAATCACTTGAGCTAGTACATGTTGATTTGTGTGGGCCTATCATTCCAGCTACTGCTGGTGGCAATAAGTATTTTATGCTGTTGATAGATGACTGTACTAGATGGCGCACTGTATATATGCTGAAAACAAAGGATCAGGCTATGGAAGCTTTTGTCAGGTACAAGGCAGAAATGGAGAATAGCACTGGGAATCACATTAAGGTTCTCAGGTCTGATAGAGGTGGAGAGTTCCTAGCTGGGGCATTTCAGTGTGTTTGTGAAAAAGCTGGAATTAGGCACCATTTTACAGCTCCATATTCACCACAGCAAAATGGAGTTGTGGAGAGAAAGAATAGGATTGTGATGGAGATGGCAAGAGCATTACTGAAAAGCATGGGAGTTCCAGGTAGATTTTGGGCAGAGGCAGTCAGGTGTAACACCCCAGGTGTGAATCTCTAGCTAGGTCGCTAATCATGTCATGAGCATCAGGTTTTGACGTTAATCCATGTGGCGAAGTGAAGAATGGGTTTTTGTTGTGTTTAAAAATGTCAAGTAATAAACCTTAGTGCTTTAGCCGTGCTTGGAATATATATATAAAGTTGGCTGGGAAAATGAAATTTTTGAGAGCTAAAATGATTTATAATGTGGATAGAAAGTCGTGCCATCAGCAGGATAAGAACGCCGTGAGTGTGTTAGTAGGTTTCTTTCAAGTGTTGATGTGATGTGTGTTAGTTTAAAAATTAGTACGAAAAGAAATGAAAATGAAACAAGAAAAGGAATACTAGGGTTCATGTTATATCAAGTAGGGTTGGAAATGAATTGTTAGTGAGCAAAGTATTATAGAACATGTGTGTGACACTTAAATAAAGTTTGAAGTGCCAACTTTGTAGATGACAATGCAACTCTTGCTGTACAAAAATAATTTTGCTAGCTAGTGTTTCCAATAGCGTGAAAATGGAACTTGGAACTAAATCCAACCAAGGACTTAGAAAAAAAATTCGAATGGGAAACAGTGTGGCAGTGCTATTTTGGGAACTAACTCTGCGAAATCTAGCTTAGTAGGGGTGTCATGTTTTAGCTCTTATTGGTAGCCCTTTGTGCCCTCTTTGACATGGTGAAGATGGTCTAGTTTCAAATCCAACCGTTAAGCTTTTACGCGCGCTTTAAAATCCGTGTTCACCCATAGCCTTGGGCTGCCTGACCTGGTCTGGCCTGGCCGTGGCCGGCCACTGCTGGCTGCTGCCGCTGGCCAGTCGGCTACATCCGGCCACAGCCGCCTGCCGCTGGCCAGCCAGCCTCTGTTTGCCACGAGCCGACTACCCTGCGGCGCTGCTGTGCTGCTGCCGCTGGCTGGCTGCCGACCAGCCCGGCCTGCCGCTGCTGCCACTGCGGCACTGCCGCGTGGTTCTCCCCCTCGCTCTCTCTCCTCGCCCGGCGCCACTGCCGCTGCTGCTCATGCTGCCGCTGCAGGCCGCGCTACTGCCCTCGCGCTTGCCCCCTGTGCTCTCTCCCACGCGCTCTCTCTCCCTCTCCGTGCCTCCGTCGAGGCGGGCAACGCCGTGGCCGAGTCGAGCTTGAGCTCACAGCCACCGTCGTTCTTTGCTCTGCCGCCTCACGCGCCTTAAGCCGAGGCCGAGCCGCTGCTCCCACGCACTGCCGCACGTGGTGCCCCGCCGGCCTACACCATGTGCGTTCGCTTGTCCGCGCTCGACTGCATCCTCGTGCGCCTGCGCTCCGGGTCATGTACGCATGTGGCCGTGCGCTGCTCCTCTTGGTCCCTCTCGGTAATTAGCTTGTGCCAAACCCACCCCAACTGTCATTGCCATTAATGGCATCAAAACGACGAACTGAGCCACGGCGAGCAATGCATAGTGCTCGGTCGACCGTGCATCAATTACTCGCGCCTGATGATAGTTTGGGAACCCAGCTACTGCCAAAACCATGTACAAGCTGTAGCCGTACCCCACTGTGCTCCAATTTAGGGTTTATTTTGTCGCCGGTCACTACGGCCGCCACAGCATTGAAATAAGGGGGAGAGCGAGTAGGACGTGGTAGAATTCAATTCGTCACCATTAGCTCCTCCTTGAAGCCTACCCTAACTAGTGCTCACACCGCCTGAGCCGCTACTGCCATCGTTAGGCCGGTGACGCAGCCGTGTCTGCCGCGGAGCGCCGCCGCGCCGCTCGGCCGCACGTGGTCAGCCTTCCCTGGCTCTCCTCCGCCTCAACCGTCTACACGGATAGCATCCGGGTAAGCCATGAATGCTCTCTGGCCATCTCAACCACCCCGTCACCGCGTAGGCTCACCGGAGCGGCGGCGCCGCGCTCGTGAACCACCCTTCGCCGCTGGAGCCCACGCCTGAGTGTTCCCCCAACTCCTAACTACTGCCCAGCGCGGTCGTTTAGGTCGGAGATGGTGATCGGCCCTTTAGGTGGGCCAGAATAGGTCCCTGGTGCCCGGCGGAACCACCCTGTGCCGCCGCTCACCGTGCTGTGGCGTGCGGGTACGCCGGGGACCTTCCCATTGCGAAGATGAAAACCTACAGGAGTGGATTTGCAAAGCGTTGACAGTAGGAATAGTGCGAGCAGTGGTCGGGTTAATACGGGATAGCGCAGGGGCTATTTAGCAAAAACATCAGCGCGCGCGGGCTCCCCGCGTTGGGCCGTTGCTGGGCCGGCCTACTGCGCTCGGTAGCGCCCGCGTTGTGCCGAGTCGGGCCGCTGGGCCATATTAGATGGCGCCGGCCTTTTCTTTTTCCTCGCCAATTAAAATGGTTTTTCCCTTTTCCTGGAAACGCTATGAACTTGTAAATTCCATATAAAATTTTGTAGGAATCCAAAAATTTTGAAACTAATTTTTGTTAGGCTCCTAAAAGCATGATTTATCTATTGGTGAAATTGGTTCACATAGTTTTATAATATTTTTAGGATTTCTCTAATTAATTTGAGATGCTTGATATTATTAAAGCATGAACTTGTACGAATTTTTGCGATAAATCAGTGATAGTGTTGACTCTAAAATTTTCACTGTAAATTCCTAACATTATTAAGTGTTCACTGTAATTTTTGTAGCTCCAAAGTAATTAGTTTACTAAGGTAGATAATGTGCCCTAGTTCGAATATGTTAAATCATGAAAATGAAATAAAGAAACTACTTGGATTCGTTTAACTAGAATACTTGTTGGGAAATGACGCCTTACTTGACGACGTTGATACGTAGCTTAGTACGTTAGTCATTAGAGCTAGCTTGTTAACTTGAGAAGTGTACCCGTGTTTTAAGAATTGTTGTTGCCTTTTAATGATTGCATCATCTCGGTATTTGCATTCATGCATATCATAATAGGAATGATGGTGGATCGATGGGATCAACTGGAGTGGCTGAAAAGATGGTGCTACGGTGATCATGTCACGAAGATAGAATACTAACTTTTGGTTATAATTACCCAGGCAAGCCCCGGTTCAAAACCCCTACTTTCTGCACTTTATATATAATGTTATGCATTAAGTTTGAGGAGTTGAGTGAAACACACTTGCATATATATACCCTTATCCTCTGAGTCTTACTAGTCTGACAGGATCGTGTAGATTGCCATGCTAGGACTCCGGTAGAAGTCGAGTGGTTTCCTGTCACTCGCGAGAGATAGGATTATATCTCATGTTACTACCATTATTGCTATTACCTGGATTATATATGGTTAATAATTGGAGACCGGGCAGGGCGGTACTTTGGATTTGGATTGGACTTGGTTAGGCAACAGAGCGAGGCTCTGGTTGCACTTGTCTCGCCTGTGTCGATTGAGGACCGGATGTTGCTGTGGATGGTAGTCAGGTCACAGACTTATTATCCTGGGCACATACTTGCTTATGGGAGGGGGAAGGCTTGTTTCTCTCTTGTCGTGGGTTCCAGCTCTTTCCGGACCGGCTGATTGGAGGCGGGGATAGGTGGAGGTCCAAGCACCATACTGAGTCCGGGACTCAGGTGTTGGGGGCTTGGAGTCCAAGCTTGGACGGGGACCTGGACTCCTCGACAGGAGTGGAATGGGTTGGTCTTGTTTGTACCTGGGGTGCAGATGAGGCGTGTGTTTCGGTGTACCCAGCTGGGCTACATTGATTCGCGAATCGCCGCGCAAGCGGTACGACTGGCTATGGTCTAGCACCGTAGTAAGAACTGGAACAGAGATGATATAAAAGGATTCTGATTGCTTACCACTTGCTTGAAAGTAGAACTGGTGCTTACCTAAAATGGTTAGCTAGTGAATTAAAAATGACTGCTAAAACTTGAATATGAGGACGCACTATTAGTAATGCTTCTCTGCAGATGCAATAAACCAGCAAGCCAAATAAGCCTGGCATTATCCTTAGAGTCTTTTATTTTTCTCCTGTCAGGTAAGTCTTGCTGAGTACAACTGAGTACTCAGGGTTTTATTCTCCCTGTTGCAGGTTGACAGGTGGATGCCAGCTGATTATTGTGTGTGGAAACCTCCTGGCGGGCTCAGAGAGGAATTCCTTTGCGCTGCGATCGTAGTCTTAATTTACACTCTCACCAAATGATTTCATAAAGAAAAGTTAATAACCTGCTAGCATATTATGTATAGAAATATTCATCATGCTAATGATCACCATGATATCAATTAAATCTTTCCTTATGCTATAACTCTGAGCACATGTTTATTTTCCGCTGCAAGGTTAAAATCGTAACCATGCCATGTACAAACTTTCTTGCATGATAATTGATTAAGTTCCGCTGTTATACGCAACATACGTAATACTCCGATGTTGTAACCAAGTGATGTAAGAAATGGTTAAGATGTTGTAAGCTTTATCCACTCATTATGCGATCCTGATGAAAAATGTGGATTTTCGAGTTCTCCCGCCGGGTGTGCTCGACGGAACAGTCTGGTCTATGCTCTCCTTGGGGTACTTAGTGTCTAATGGAAGACAAGTACTCCCGGGTGGGTATTAATCAGGTGGTTCTGCCACATCAGGCATGCAGTGTATTTGCTGAACAGCGGAACTTAATCAATTATCATGCAAGAAAGTTTGTACATGGCATGGTTACGATTTTAACCTTGCAGCGGAAAATAAACATGTGCTCAGAGTTATAGCATAAGGAAAGATTTAATTGATATCATGGTGATCATTAGCATGATGAATATTTCTATACATAATATGCTAGCAGGTTATTAACTTTTCTTTATGAAATCATTTGGTGAGAGTGTAAATTAAGACTACGATCGCAGCGCAAAGGAATTCCTCTCTGAGCCCGCCAGGAGGTTTCCACACACAATAATCAGCTGGCATCCACCTGTCAACCTGCAACAGGGAGAATAAAACCCTGAGTACTCAGTTGTACTCAGCAAGACTTACCTGACAGGAGAAAAATAAAAGACTCTAAGGATAATGCCAGGCTTATTTGGCTTGCTGGTTTATTGCATCTGCAGAGAAGCATTACTAATAGTGCGTCCTCATATTCAAGTTTTAGCAGTCATTTTTAATTCACTAGCTAACCATTTTAGGTAAGCACCAGTTCTACTTTCAAGCAAGTGGTAAGCAATCAGAATCCTTTTATATCATCTCTGTTCCAGTTCTTACTACGGTGCTAGACCATAGCCAAGTCGTACCGCTTGCGCGGCGATTCGTGAATCAATGTAGCCCAGCTGGGTACACCGAAACACACGCCTCATCTGCACCCCAGGTACAAACAAGACCAACCCATTCCACTCCTGTCGAGGAGTCCAGGTCCCCGTCCAAACTTGGACTCCAAGCCCCCAACACCTGAGTCCCGGACTCAGTATGGTGCTTGGACCTCCACCTATCCCCGCCTCCAATCAGCCGGTCCGGAAAGAGCTGGAACCCACGACAAGAGAGAAACAAGCCTTACCCCTCCCATAAGCAAGTATGTGCTCAGGATAATAAGTCTGTCACCTGACTACCATCCACAGCAACATCCGGTCCTCAATCGACACAGGCGAGACAAGTGCAACCAGAGCCTCGCTCTATTGCCTAACCAAGTCCAATCCAAATCCAAAGTACCGCCCTGCCCGGTCTCCAATTATTAACCATATATAATCCAGGTAATAGCAATAATGGTAGTAACATGAGATATAATCCTATCTCTCGCGAGTGACAGGAAACCACTCGACTTCTACCGGAGTCCTATAGCATGGCAATCTACACGATCCTGTCAGACTAGTAAGAATCAGAGGATAAGGGTATATATATGCAAGTGTGTTTCACTCAACTCCTCAAACTTAATGCATAACATTATATATAAAGTGCAGAAAGTAGGGGTTTTGAACCGGGGCTTGCCTGGGTAATTATAACCAAAAGTTAGTATTCTATCTTCGTGACATGATCACCGTAGCACCATCTTTTCAGCCACTCCAGTTGATCCCATCGATCCACCGTCATTCCTATTATGATATGCATGAATGCAAATACCGAGATGATGCAATCATTAAAAGGCAACAACAATTCTTAAAACACGGGTACGCTTCTCAAGTTAACAAGCTAGCTCTAATGACTAACGTACTAAGCTATGTATCAACGTCGTCAAGTAAGGCGTCATTTCCCAACAAGTATTCTAGTTAAACGAATCCAAGTAGTTTCTTTATTTCGTTTTCATGATTTAACATATTCGAACTAGGGCACATTAGCTACCTTAGTAAACTAATTACTATGGAGCTACAAAAATTACAGTGAACACTTAATAATGTTAGGAATTTACTGTGAAAATTTTAGAGTCAACACTATCACTGATTTATCGCAAAAAAATTTAGAGTCAACACTATCACTGATTTATCGCAAAAATTTCTACAAGTTCATGCTTTAATAATATCAAGCATCTCAAATTAATTAGAGAAATCCTAAAAATATTATAAAACTATGTGAACCAATTTCATCAATAGATAAATCATGCTTTTAGGAGCCTAACAAAAATTAGTTTCAAAATTTTTGGATTCCTACAAAATTTTATATGGAATTTACAAGTTCATAGCGTTTCCAGGAAAAGGGAAAAACCATTTTAATTGGCGAGGAAAAAGAAAAGGCCGGCGCCATCTAATATGGCCCAGCGGCCCGACTCGGCACAACGCAGGCGCTACTGAGCGCAGTAGGCCGGCCCAGCAACGGCCCAACGCGGGGAGCCCGCGCGCGCTGATGTTTTTGCTAAATAGCCCCTGCGCTATCCCGTATTAACCCGACCACTGCTCGCACTATTCCTACTGTCAACGCTTTGCAAATCCACTCCTGTAGGTTTTCGTCTTCGCAACGGGAAGGTCCCCGGCGTACCCGCACGCCACAGCACGGTGAGCGGCGGCACATTGTGGTTCCGCCGGGCACTAGGGACCTGTTCTGGCCCACCTAAAGGGCCGATCACCATCTCCGACCTAAACGACCGCGCTGGGCAGTAGTTAGGAGTTGGGGGAACACTCAGGTGTGGGCTACAGCGGCGAAGGGTGGTTCACGAGCGTGGCGCCGCCGCTCCAGTGAGCCTACGCGGTGACGGGGTGGTTGAGATGGCCAGAGAGCATCCATGGCTTACCCGGATGCTAGCCGTGTAGACGGTTGAGGCGGAGGAGAGCCAGGGAAGGCTGACCAGGTGCAGCCGAGCGGCGCAGCGGCGCTCTGCGGCAGACACGGCCGCGTCACCGGCCTAACGACGGCAGTAGCGGCTCAAGCGGCACGAGCACTAGTTAGGGCAGGGTTCGAGGAGGAGCTGGTGGTGACGAATTGAATTCTACCGCGTCCTACTCGCTCTCCCCCTTATTTCAATGTTGCGGCGGCCGTAGTGACCGGCGACAAAATAAACCCTAAATTGGAGCACAGTGGGGTACGGCTATAGCTGTACATGGTTTTGGCAGTAGCTGGGTTCCCGAACTATCATCGGGCGCGAGTAATTGATGCGCGTTCGACCGAGCACTATGCATTGCTCGTCGCAGCTCAGTTCGTTGTTTTGACACCATTAATGGCAATGGCAGTTGGGGTGGCTTCAGCACAAGCTAATTACTGAGAGGGACCAAGAGGAGCAGCGCACGGCCACATGCGTACACGACCAGAGCGTAGGCACACAAGGATGCAGTCGAGCGCGGACAAGTGAACGCATGTGGTGTGCCATGGTTGAGGCCAAAGGCCGACGCTTCGCCCAAGCGGAGCGCTGGTGTGGGCTGGCGGGGCGCCACGTGCGGCAGTGCGTGGGAGCAGCGGCTCGGCCTCGGCTTAAGGCGCGCGAGGCGACAGAGCAAGGAACGACGACGGCTGTGAGCTCGAGCTCGACTCGTCCATGGTGGCGCCCGCCTCGACGGAGGCACGGAGAGGGAGAGAGAGCGCGCGGGAGAGAGCATAGGGGGCGAGCGCGAGGGCAGCAACGTGGCCTGCAGTGTCGGCAGCAGCAACAGCGGCGGCAGTGGCGCCGAGAGGGGAGAGAGAGAGCGAGGGGGAGAACCGCGCGGCAGTGCCGCAATGGCAGCAGCGGCAGGTCAGACTGGTCGGCAGGCAGCCAGCGGCAGGCCGGGCTGGTCGGCAGGCAGCTAGTGGCAGCAGCACGGCAGCGCCGCAGGGCAGTCGGCTCGCGGCAAACAGAGGTTGGCCAGCCTGTGGCAGGTGGCTGTGGCCGGCTGTAGCCGGCTCGCCAGCGGCAGCAGCCAGCAGTGGCTGGCCATGGCCAGGTCAGACCAGGCCAGGCAGTCCAAGGCTATGGGTGAACGCAGATTTTAAAGCACGCATAAAAGCTTAACGGTTGGATTTGAAACTAGACCATCTTCACCACGTCAAAGAGGGCACAAAGGGCTACCAATAAGAGCTAAAACATGACACCCCTACTAAGCTAGATTTCACAGAGTTAGTTCCCAAAATAGCACTGCCACACAGTTTCCCATTCGAAAATTTTTTCTAAGTCCTTGGTTGGATTTATTTCCAAGTTCCATTTTCACGCAATTGGAAACACTAGCTAGCAAAATTATTTTTCTACAGCTAGAGTTGCATTGCCATCTACAAAGTTGGTACTTCAAACTTTATTTAAGTGTCACACACATGTTCTATAATACTTTGCTCACTAAGAATTCATTTCCAACCCTACTTGATATAACATGAACCCTAGTATTCCTTTTCTTGTTTCATTTTCATTTCTTTTCGTACTAATTTTTAAACTAACACACATCACATCAACACTTGAAACAAACCTACTAACACACTCACGATGTTCTTATCCTGCTTATGGCATGATTTTCTATCCACATTATAAATCATTTTAGCTCTCAAAAATTTCATTTTCCTAGCCAACTTTATATATATATATTCCAAGCATGGCTAAAGCACTAAGGTTTATTACTCGACATTTTTAAACGCAACAAAAACCCATTCTTCACTTCGCCACATGGATTAACGTCAAAACCTGATGCTCATGACATGATTAGCGACCTAGCTAGAGATTAACAGCTGGGGTGTTACAGCCCTCCCCCCTTAAAAGAATCTCGTCCCGAGATTCGGAACGGAAAGCTTCCAAGGGAAGAGTGCGATAACTCCCCACAACTCTGAAACTACACCAGAGATTACACAACCTCTCGCTACGGTGATTATCAAAATCACACGGAATCCAGGATAAAACAAAGACTAGTCCCAAGGGCTAGGAACACAGATATTACATCAGATAAGCCTCAATCTAGAAGTTTTGACAGACGCGGGCAATGAAGAAATGTCAGGATAACAGGCACCCAAAACATAGCAGCGATCCAACAGAGCCAGAAATAGAATGGATCAAAAATAAACATGGTGAATCCTAAGGCCACTAGCTAACTGGATGCACGCTTGGCTTTCGGGGATGAAAACGAGGCCTTCTTCTTCCACGGGGTACACAGCAACCTCAGACTAGAGATCCGGATCTGCGAGTAAGGGCTGGAACTCGCAGTACTGACCTCCAATATCTTCTTGCGTGGCTTAGTTACTTCCTGAGCCATCCCAACTCTATCTGGGAGGAGATCGACCCTACAATTTTTGCTTAAGGATTTGGGGAAGCGACGAAGAAGAGGTTCGCAGAGTCGCGCTTTATAGATCAGCAGAGGGGACGGAGGTGGTGGTGCAGCACACCGAGGAGTGGAGGCTGAGTGGGAGGGAATCAATGGCGGGTCACGGGGTGAAGAGGCCATCGACCATGGTGCGCTCCATGCCCGAGCTTGAGCGGGGAAAAAGGAAAAAGGAGGGGTAGGGTCTACTTCGGCGTGGAGGCGTGCAAGCGGCCGAGGCCACAGAGAGAAGGGGGTCCGGTATGGACACAAGGGCGAGGTCCAAGAGTGGACAAGGGCGCGAGGAGAGAGGAGGAGTGCGGTTCATGAGTGAATGTGCCCCAGCACCGCAACAGTGCGAAAACGAGCGCGTGAGAGGGCCCGGTGCGCTCGTGGCATCCGCAGGGCACGTGGCGATAGTGACCCGGCATACGTAGTGTGGCTCAACAGGTGTCCTAATGACCCACACTACGGTGATAACCAAACCATCCTGATCAGTCTCTTAGCGTAGGATATATCGGTTATGCGTACCCTAGCTTACCGTAGGAGAGCGGCATCTAATTTCGGTGGACATCATAAGAACATCACAAGACTGCAAGACAACACACTGCGCCGAAATACAATAGAAAGGTAACAACACTGGGGAAAAACAAGGAAAGGCACTACTAGGCTACGAGTACATCTCTCCTAGGGAAACTAATCTACTTCGTCGGACCAGACGGCTTCATTCTTGGGCTCTTGTGGTTCTTCTGCTGCCACTTGGTTGTGCTGCTCGGCACGCGCTGGTATCAAGGTCCTTGACCAGGATTCGTTATAGGATTGTACTGATACTCCCCCTCTTGCCTTCAAACCCTTTACTTGGAAATCTCCTTGTGTTCTAATGGGAAATCCACAGTGAGTTGATGGAGTAACGCTCTTTTCAAAAAGGATAGAGAAGATTGTGGTGATGAGAAGAGTTATAAATCTTAAGGTCTCAATCCATATGAAAGGCTGGCCCATGTTACTGTATTCAAAGGAAAAGAAGAAAGAGAAAAACAAAAGTAGAGGTGGTCCAAAAGAAAAGGTTGGCGTTTATTCGTTGGAAAAGAGTAGGCCAGGATTCCTGTGACACCTATCCCGTCGCTCTATTCACGGTCACTGTGTCGCATTCATTCCATTGAGTCACATCCGCTCTCGAGCACGTAGCCTCACACGCTCTCTTTCCCTCTTTTCCCATGCACTCTGGTCGGTCCTCTTCCCTGCACCCATACCGGACCCCTCGTGGCCTCGGTTGTCCGCACGCTGCGTGCATCCTACTGCCCTCCTTCCTCGTTTTCCCTGCACAAGTTTGCCGATGGACTGCGCCAAGATCGGCGACCACTCCACCCTACAAAGACCGATCCCAGTTGCTTGGCACCAACACTCGACTTATTTTGACTCATCTCGCCAACAGCCTTCTTCTTTTGAGCAAAGCCCCTAGCCCCTTTAACCCTTCCTTACCAACCACCACCCACTAAGGAATGGCAGGAGCCTGGGTCAGCAGCTACTGCCTGAACACTGAGGGTTTTCCCAAGATTCTGTATGCCACCATGCAGAAACTCAGAATTAGAGATCGCCCTGAGTATGAAGGCCGTAAATATGAAGAGCATGGCACGAAGCGATGTGAAGTCACCGTCTATATTGGAAAGAGTGAAGAATCCCCTGACGTAGTTGAAGCCTGGAGCACGACCACGATCAGATTTCGCTTCACCGACTACCAAGCTGTAGCCCGAAAGCCTTGCGACATCTGTGCCAGATCTATGAAGAGCCCATTGCCTGTACCCCCATGCGATTCTTTCCACCTCTGGAAAAGAATAAGACAAGTTTGGAGGACCCACATGGAAGCCTTGGAAGGATGTGGCCTGCAGGAAGATAACCCGACCGTGGTGCACATAACCACGTACCTGCTTGCTCTAGATGAGTAACATGACAAGCAGGCCTCTGAACTACGGAAGTGCATCCGCCGAGCTAAAGAAGCCGAGATCTTTGCCAGGATGCTCCAAGTGCAACTTACAGAAGCACATGCCCATGCAGCGGCTGCAGAACGCCGCGAGACTGCCATTACAGAAGCTCTGAGGAAGCCGAAGACCGCCACACCCAGGAGCTAAAGGACGCCTACCTCGTCACCAGAGCCAAGCGTAGGACGCTTGCCTTGGACAGGCAGGAACCTGTGATCTTGGAAGGGATTCCTGTCTACCCATCAGAAAGAAGAAGAATCGATGTTGCAACCCCACCAGCACCTCCACCCACGGAAGCCTCAGAGATAGGGCCTTTCCTTCCCCTCACCCAGCCACCGCCAAAAGAAGAAGCAGACCCACAACCCAGTGCAGCAGAAGAACCACAAGAGCCCAAGAATGAAGCCGTCTGGTCCGACGAAGTAGATTAGTTTCCCTAGGAGAGATGTACTCGTAGCCTAGTAGTGCCTTTCCTTGTTTTTCCCCAGTGTTGTTACCTTTCTATTGTATTTCGGCGCAGTGTGTTGTCTTGCAGTCTTGTGATGTTCTTATGATGTCCACCGAAATTAGATGCCGCTCTCCTACGGTAAGCTAGGGTACGCATAACCGATATATCCTACGCTAAGAGACTGATCAGGATGGTTTGGTTATCACCGTAGTGTGGGTCATTAGGACACCTGTTGAGCCACACTACGTATGCCGGGTCACTATCGCCACGTGCCCTGCGGATGCCACGAGCGCACCGGGCCCTCTCACGCGCTCGTTTTCGCACTGTTGCGGTGCTGGGGCACATTCACTCATGAACCGCACTCCTCCTCTCTCCTCGCGCCCTTGTCCACTCTTGGACCTCGCCCTTGTGTCCATACCGGACCCCCTTCTCTCTGTGGCCTCGGCCGCTTGCACGCCTCCACGCCGAAGTAGACCCTACCCCTCCTTTTTCCTTTTTCCCCGCTCAAGCTCGGGCATGGAGCGCACCATGGTCGATGGCCTCTTCACCCCGTGACCCGCCATTGATTCCCTCCCACTCAGCCTCCACTCCTCGGTGTGCTGCACCACCACCTCCGTCCCCTCTGCTGATCTATAAAGCGCGACTCTGCGAACCTCTTCTTCGTCGCTTCCCCAAATCCTTAAGCAAAAATTGTAGGGTCGATCTCCTCCCAGATAGAGTTGGGATGGCTCAGGAAGTAACTAAGCCACGCAAGAAGATATTGGAGGTCAGTACTGCGAGTTCCAGCCCTTACTCGCAGATCCGGATCTCTAGTCTGAGGTTGCTGTGTACCCCGTGGAAGAAGAAGGCCTCGTTTCATCCCCGAAAGCCAAGCGTGCATCCAGTTAGCTAGTGGCCTTAGGATTCACCATGTTTATTTTTGATCCATTCTATTTCTGGCTCTGTTGGATCGCTGCTATGTTTTGGGTGCCTGTTATCCTGACATTTCTTCATTGCCCGCGTCTGTCAAAACTTCTAGATTGAGGCTTATCTGATGTAATATCTGTGTTCCTAGCCCTTGGGACTAGTCTTTGTTTTATCCCTGGATTCC
This sequence comes from Tripidium arundinaceum, assembly GCA_030439765.1. Taxonomy (NCBI): domain Eukaryota; kingdom Viridiplantae; phylum Streptophyta; class Magnoliopsida; order Poales; family Poaceae; genus Tripidium; species Tripidium arundinaceum. Next base: position 18,258 of record JAHUYU010001844.1, read on the forward strand.
GTGTGATTTTGATAATCACCGTAGCGAGAGGTTGTGTAATCTCTGGTGTAGTTTCAGAGTTGTGGGGAGTTATCGCACTCTTCCCTTGGAAGCTTTCCGTTCCGAATCTCGGGACGAGATTCTTTTAAGGGGGGAGGGCTGTAACACCCCAGCTGTTAATCTCTAGCTAGGTCGCTAATCATGTCATGAGCATCAGGTTTTGACGTTAATCCATGTGGCGAAGTGAAGAATGGGTTTTTGTTGCGTTTAAAAATGTCGAGTAATAAACCTTAGTGCTTTAGCCATGCTTGGAATATATATATATAAAGTTGGCTAGGAAAATGAAATTTTTGAGAGCTAAAATGATTTATAATGTGGATAGAAAATCATGCCATAAGCAGGATAAGAACATCGTGAGTGTGTTAGTAGGTTTGTTTCAAGTGTTGATGTGATGTGTGTTAGTTTAAAAATTAGTACGAAAAGAAATGAAAATGAAACAAGAAAAGGAATACTAGGGTTCATGTTATATCAAGTAGGGTTGGAAATGAATTCTTAGTGAGCAAAGTATTATAGAACATGTGTGTGACACTTAAATAAAGTTTGAAGTACCAACTTTGTAGATGGCAATGCAACTCTAGCTGTAGAAAAATAATTTTGCTAGCTAGTGTTTCCAATTGCGTGAAAATGGAACTTGGAAATAAATCCAACCAAGGACTTAGAAAAAATTTTCGAATGGGAAACTGTGTGGCAGTGCTATTTTGGGAACTAACTCTGTGAAATCTAGCTTAGTAGGGGTGTCATGTTTTAGCTCTTATTGGTAGCCCTTTGTGCCCTCTTTGACGTGGTGAAGATGGTCTAGTTTCAAATCCAACCGTTAAGCTTTTATGCGTGCTTTAAAATCTGCGTTCACCCATAGCCTTGGACTGCCTGGCCTGGTCTGACCTGGCCATGGCCAGCCACTGCTGGCTGCTGCCGCTGGCGAGCCGGCTACAGCCGGCCACAGCCACCTGCCACAGGCTGGCCAACCTCTGTTTGCCGCGAGCCGACTGCCCTGCGGCGCTGCCGTGCTGCTGCCACTAGCTGCCTGCCGACCAGCCCGGCCTGCCGCTGGCTGCCTGCCGACCAGTCTGACCTGCCGCTGCTGCCATTGCGGCACTGCCGCGCGGTTCTCCCCCTCGCTCTCTCTCTCCCCTCTCGGCGCCACTGCCGCCGCTGTTGCTGCTGCCGACACTGCAGGCCACGTTGCTGCCCTCGCGCTCGCCCCCTATGCTCTCTCCCGCGCGCTCTCTCTCCCTCTCCGTGCCTCCGTCGAGGCGGGCGCCACCATGGACGAGTCGAGCTCGAGCTCACAGCCGTCGTCGTTCCTTGCTCTGTCGCCTCGCGCGCCTTAAGCCGAGGCCGAGCCGCTGCTCCCACGCACTGCCGCACGTGGCGCCCCGCCAGCCCACACCAGCGCTCCGCTTGGGCGAAGCGTCGGCCTTTGGCCTCAACCATGGCACACCACATGCGTTCACTTGTCCGCGCTCGACTGCATCCTTGTGTGCCTACGCTCTGGTCGTGTACGCATGTGGCCGTGCGCTGCTCCTCTTGGTCCCTCTCAGTAATTAGCTTGTGCTGAAGCCACCCCAACTGCCATTGCCATTAATGGTGTCAAAACAACGAACTGAGCTGCGACGAGCAATGCATAGTGCTCGGTCGAACGCGCATCAATTACTCGCGCCCGATGATAGTTCGGGAACCCAGCTACTGCCAAAACCATGTACAGCTATAGCCGTACCCCACTGTGCTCCAATTTAGGGTTTATTTTGTCGCCGGTCACTACGGCCGCCGCAACATTGAAATAAGGGGGAGAGCGAGTAGGACGCGGTAGAATTCAATTCGTCACCACCAGCTCCTCCTCGAACCCTGCCCTAACTAGTGCTCGTGCCGCTTGAGCCGCTACTGCCGTCGTTAGGCCGGTGACGCGGCCGTGTCTGCCGCAGAGCGCCGCTGCGCCGCTCGGCTGCACCTGGTCAGCCTTCCCTGGCTCTCCTCCGCCTCAACCGTCTACACGGCTAGCATCCGGGTAAGCCATGGATGCTCTCTGGCCATCTCAACCACCCCGTCACCGCGTAGGCTCACTGGAGCGGCGGCGCCACGCTCGTGAACCACCCTTCGCCGCTGTAGCCCACACCTGAGTGTTCCCCCAACTCCTAACTACTGCCCAGCGCGGTCGTTTAGGTCGGAGATGGTGATCGGCCCTTTAGGTGGGCCAGAACAGGTCCCTAGTGCCCGGCGGAACCACAATGTGCCGCCGCTCACCGTGCTGTGGCGTGCGGGTACGCCGGGGACCTTCCCGTTGCGAAGACGAAAACCTACAGGAGTGGATTTGCAAAGCGTTGACAGTAGGAATAGTGCGAGCAGTGGTCGGGTTAATACGGGATAGCGCAGGGGCTATTTAGCAAAAACATCAGCGCGCGCGGGCTCCCCGCGTTGGGCCGTTGCTGGGCCGGCCTACTGCGCTCAGTAGCGCCTGCGTTGTGCCGAGTCGGGCCGCTGGGCCATATTAGATGGCGCCGGCCTTTTCTTTTTCCTCGCCAATTAAAATGGTTTTTCCCTTTTCCTGGAAACGCTATGAACTTGTAAATTCCATATAAAATTTTGTAGGAATCCAAAAATTTTGAAACTAATTTTTGTTAGGCTCCTAAAAGCATGATTTATCTATTGATGAAATTGGTTCACATAGTTTTATAATATTTTTAGGATTTCTCTAATTAATTTGAGATGCTTGATATTATTAAAGCATGAACTTGTAGAAATTTTTGCGATAAATCAGTGATAGTGTTG
>JAHUYU010000293.1:0-22867 GCA_030439765.1 Tripidium arundinaceum
GTCGCGCGGCCCATACGTAGTCACCGGCCGGTCCAGGAACAGAAAAAGGAAATCAAGCAGCACAACAAAAGAACGCTAACCAGAGAACCGAGTGCTAGCTCAGTTGGTGCGCCCGGGTTCGATGCTCAGCATCGGCATCAGGTGTCTCACCGGAACAATGTTTTTCTTTATAATGATATAGGTTGTAAGGCTAATTTGCGCAATGTGTGTGTGAGTGTGTTAGGGTGTGAATGCGTGGTACAAAGGTTGAGGCAATAAAAGAAAAAAAAAGAACGCTAACCAACGTTCTCTGAAAGAGGGAGCTAATAAAAGAAAAAAAAAGAACGCTAACCAACGTTCTCTGAAAGAGGGAGCTAAATATAGCTGAACCAAGCAGGATGAGGACGGCCAGAGCGGGTTTGGATTCCCTCATGTCGTGAAGGATGTCTGACGCCACGGTGCTCCTTTCAGCAGTCTGATTTTATTAGATTAGACGCCTGAGATGGAGAAATCCTCTTGTCTTTTTATTTTGAGTGTGAATGCGTGGTACAAAGGTTGAGGCAATAAAAGAAAAAAAAAGAACGCTAACCAACGTTCTCTGAAAGAGGGAGCTAATAAAAGAAAAAAAAGAACGCTAACCAACGTTCTCTGAAAGAGGGAGCTAAATATAGCTGAACCAAGCAGGATGAGGACGGCCAGAGCGGGTTTGGATTCCCTCATGTCGTGAAGGATGTCTGACGCCACGGTGCTCCTTTCAGCAGTCTGATTTTATTAGATTAGACGCCTGAGATGGAGAAATCCTCTTGTCTTTTTATTTCGAGACCCAGTTACACGCAGACGCTTATATACACGAGCGCACACTCATCTCTATGAACGCACGCACGCACACCCTACCCCTATGAGCACCTTCGAAAAACTAAGTTGGACCGACAAATCTCGAGATTGACGAAGTCACCACAGGCGTCTCGCTGCCGACGGGCATGTCGCCTACCACTGAAAGAATAGCGCCGTTAAATCCTGGAATAAATACAGGAAAATGCGAGCACCCGTGTCAAGTCGAGAACTTGAACCGGAGTGGGCAGGTTTCACCACAAGAAACCAAACCAGCTAAGCTACGCTCAGTTCGTAGAAATCCTCTTGTCTGACATGGATCCTACCTAGCAAATAAACGTGGATCCAAACTGCCCCATGTAGATTTTGTTGACTTGAGTTCTGTACTTCTGTCACATAAACCGGTATATATTTTGCTGGTTATTAGTAGCTAATATGGCCGCAAAGGGAGGTGCGTGCATTTGATTATTGATCACAAGTCACATGGATTAGTAATGCATGCATCAGATGCATGCTTAACAAGGTGGCAAATGGCCAGCAGTCAGCAGAGGTAGAAACGGTCAGAGTTTCGTACGCGGGGATTAGGAAGCGAAAAGGTGGAGGACCGAAGACAAAAATAAGCTCCATGAACGTAGTCCCTCCAACTTTGCGGCAAACTACACCTGCTACTCACTCAGAGGCGGCCCTTTTTAAGGTCGACAAAATGCTCGCTCGTGTCTCTGTCACGCGGTTTACAGCTTTGCTTTTGCTCCCCACCGACCTAGCAGGAGACCGACCTGGCCAATCTGCGATCACCTTGCGAAATGGAAATGCACGGTTCAATGGAATCACACAAGGAAATTCAATTCGATCGCTATATTTTCTTTTCTCTCAAAATTAAAAGACCAGAATGACCTGCATGCTATAGTCGAACCCCATATATGCCTGGCTATGTTTCGCTTATTAGCTTATTATTATTGCCTTGGAGACTAGTACTAGTATAGTAATACGGTGACATCGACAAAGAGCACCACTGCTGGCCAGCTAGCTAGCACAATGATGTCGTACCGAGAGAGACCCATGCATGATGCATGCATCCACGCATGCATGCAGATACTGCAGTCCAACTCGACAAGTTACAAAAGGCATCAACAGCACACCAGCAAATTAGGGGGGAAACCATTTGCAGTGTGTGTGTGTGTATATATATATATATATATATATATATATATATATATAGGGAGAGTATATTCAGTAGCCAGCTACAAAATAAGTTATTCTATAGCCACCTCTATTTACGATAATTTTTATACTAATTTACGATAAAGTGAATACATATTTACGATTATTGTGTTACTATAATACATGAGGATATTTACTGTAACGTTATAGTAAACCACTTAGTAAAGAGTTACTATAATCTCGTAAATTAGCATAGTAATTATCGTAACTCAAAGTGGCTACAGAATAAGTTATTCTGTAGCCAGCTGCAGAGCAGTAGATATATATATATATATATATATATATATATATATATATATATATATATATATATATATATATATATATATATATATATATATATATATACCCACCCACCCACCTCGATCTCTACGTTGTTGTTATATCTACGCTTTAGAAAATTGTCCAAAAACTTTTACATCAGCTGCGTCCATATTAGCTACTAATAACCAGCAAAATATATACCGGTTTATGTGACAGAAGTACAGAACTCAAGTCAACAAAATCTACATGGGGCAGTTTGGATCCACGTTTATTTGCTAGGTAGGATCCATGTCAGACAAGAGGATTTCTACGAACTGAGCGTAGCTTAGCTGGTTTGGTTTCTTGTGGTGAAACCTGCCCACTCCGGTTCAAGTTCTCGACTTGACACGGGTGCTCGCATTTTCCTGTATTTATTCCAGGATTTAACGGCGCTATTCTTTCAGTGGTAGGCGACATGCCCGTCGGCAGCGAGACGCCTGTGGTGACTTCGTCAATCTCGAGATTTGTCGGTCCAACTTAGTTTTTCGAAGGTGCTCATAGGGGTAGGGTGTGCGTGCGTGCGTTCATAGAGATGAGTGTGCGCTCGTGTATATAAGCGTCTGCGTGTAACTGGGTCTCGAAATAAAAAGACAAGAGGATTTCTCCATCTCAGGCGTCTAATCTAATAAAATCAGACTGCTGAAAGGAGCACCGTGGCGTCAGACATCCTTCACGACATGAGGGAATCCAAACCCGCTCTGGCCGTCCTCATCCTGCTTGGTTCAGCTATATTTAGCTCCCTCTTTCAGAGAACGTTGGTTAGCGTTCTTTTTTTTCTTTTATTAGCTCCCTCTTTCAGAGAACGTTGGTTAGCGTTCTTTTTTTTTCTTTTATTGCCTCAACCTTTGTACCACGCATTCACACTCAAAATAAAAAGACAAGAGGATTTCTCCATCTCAGGCGTCTAATCTAATAAAATCAGACTGCTGAAAGGAGCACCGTGGCGTCAGACATCCTTCACGACATGAGGGAATCCAAACCCGCTCTGGCCGTCCTCATCCTGCTTGGTTCAGCTATATTTAGCTCCCTCTTTCAGAGAACGTTGGTTAGCGTTCTTTTTTTTTCTTTTATTAGCTCCCTCTTTCAGAGAACGTTGGTTAGCGTTCTTTTTTTTTTCTTTTATTGCCTCAACCTTTGTACCACGCATTCACACCCTAACACACTCACACACACATTGCGCAAATTAGCCTTACAACCTATATCATTATAAAGAAAAACATTGTTCCGGTGAGACACCTGATGCCGATGCTGAGCATCGAACCCGGGCGCACCAACTGAGCTAGCACTCGGTTCTCTGGTTAGCGTTCTTTTGTTGTGCTGCTTGATTTCCTTTTTCTGTTCCTGGACCGGCCGGTGACTACGTATGGGCCGCGCGCCTACCTGCCCTCCTTCCCTCTAGAATCAAGGCCGGCCGGCTGTTTCCAAGCTCGGTTTTGGGCTGTACAGGCCCAAAATTCTTCTTATACGTGACACAAGACAGATATATACTAGAAAACCTAGGGCACGGCAACGCCGCGCCATCTCTGAGGTGACCGGTGGTGATTTTGTGTGGGGTCTAGGAGTGTTAGAATTTGATGAAGAAACAATATGGCTCTGTTCGGCTGATATTAAAAGTGACTATTGCTGATGCTGATGCTAATTTTTGTGAGAGAAAAACACTGTTGAATGGCTGACTGATTTTGGCTTTTGTGGGCAGCCGAACAGAGTGTATATAAGTTTTGTTGCGCGATGTTTTGCATGAGAATTGAGAAGTGGAATCTTCCAAAATAACGTACTCCTATTATTTTTAATCGATGAAGACAACTCAGACATGTTTGATCAAAATATTCTTCGAGCAGATGTACGTTGTTCGGTGCAAAAAAGTGTTTAGTCGAAATTGAAGATATTATTGCAACCAAAACATGTTGATCCTTTCTGTATAACTGCTAAAGTATGCATCCTATGCTTATTGCAGGACAAACATTTATCCACAGGGGTCTAGATAGGAATGCACAATCACAAACTCACAACTAGTTCATTTGCTGAGAAACAATCTTGGTCATATCCAGGCTGTAGCTTGTACTGGAAATAGCTTAACATAGATAATGGAAGGTATACATGGAAATCCATCAATTGTAGACTTTATCAAAGCCCATCCTTAGTTATAGGATAGTATGTCATCTACAAATGGAAGGGTATTTTGCAATAAAGTTAAAACACCATACAACTTCATCAATTAATTGGTATAGTATCTACCTTAATGTTTTGTGGATAGAATGACAACATAGGCGCACATTTAGCCTTCCTTATTCTTCTTCCACAAAAAAATCTAGGAAACAACTGTGAACTGAAGCAGCTAGATGCCACATTAGCTGAAGGTTCTGAACATGCTTCATTCTCTGAGATGGGCACTCCTTTGTCTGCTCTGTACAAGTCACCAGAAGGCATTCATCCATTGACCGAATTCTTTGCTCTCTAAAAAGAACAGTCCTCAAGTGGTTGTGGGACAGTTAATTCGGTGCCAAAGAATGGCCTTCTTTGTGCTTCTTTAGGACATCCCGAACCAGTAGACAATCAAGAAATCCTGTCTGATATGTTTGTTTTCAATGGTCAGCTTAATGGACCTGTATCTGAAAGAAGTGTTGATGCCATGATATGCTTTCCATTGCTGAACTAAGAAAGAAAATGGTTTGAGCGTGCAGAAATAGTGCTTTTTGTACAGAATTTAGCACAAAACGTATATGAAGACATGGTCCCCAAAAAACCACTTTGGCCAAATGACATCTTTAGAATTTATGAAGGTAGACAAACATGAATGAGTAGCTTTTTTTTTGAACCATGGCTATGTAACTTACCCTTCCTGAAACTTTTAGCTCCAAGTAATAAAAATACACCATCTATACAATACAGGCACTCTCCACAGCTAAGCATTCAATCATTATTTTGGACCATCCGTGCAGCCCTACATGCTTCACTTCATAGAGTGAATGATAATTTGCACTTTACAATAGAAATAAAAACTCCTAGGCACATTCTGTCAGCTTCCTTAAATTGAGATGCTATGTTCTTAATTAAACACTTACATGAATATTTAAATTTGTTGGTACAATTTTGATCTATAGGTAAAGTGCCACATTGAATCGTAGATTTATTGTTAAAGTGCCACACTGAATCCTAATTTTATGTTCTTTTTATTGCCTATTTTCACTATCACAACCACAGAGTAATTGATATATCAAATGGTTCTTTTATAACTTAACTACAGGTAAATTACCCACCAATGAGGAGCAAGTGACATTATTTTCCTTTTAGTACTGTTTACACAATATAAGCTAAGGATTTCCTGCATCTCTAAAGGTAGTATATTTCCTTGTTGTCATTTTCCTCTTGCATATATTTAATCTGAACAAAAGCTACAATTGTCCAATATGTAACTGATAATACCTATCCTGTAGATGCTCAAAATACCTTTACATCAGTTCTATTTTCTAAAATATTACAAAGGCAATGTAGATATTACCATCAGGCACTTCCAAGAAGAGAAGCAAACTTCATCACAGACTAAATGTGCGCCTATGTTGTCATTCTATCCACAAAACATTAAGGTAGATACTATACCAATTAATTGATGAAGTTGTATGGTGTTTTAACTTTATTGCAAAATACCCTTCCATTTGTAGATGACATACTATCCTATAACTAAGGATGGGCTTTGATAAAGTCTACAATTGATGGATTTCCATGTATACCTTCCATTATCTATGTTAAGCTATTTCCAGTACAAGCTACAGCCTGGATATGACCAAGATTGTTTCTCAGCAAATGAACTAGTTGTGAGTTTGTGATTGTGCATTCCTATCTAGACCCCTGTGGATAAATGTTTGTCCTGCAATAAGCATAGGATGCATACTTTAGCAGTTATACAGAAAGGATCAACATGTTTTGGTTGCAATAATATCTTCAATTTCGACTAAACACTTTTTTGCACCGAACAACGTACATCTGCTCGAAGAATATTTTGATCAAACATGTCTGAGTTGTCTTCATCGATTAAAAATAATAGGAGTACGTTATTTTGGAAGATTCCACTTCTCAATTCTCATGCAAAACATCGCGCAACAAAACTTATATACACTCTGTTCGGCTGCCCACAAAAGCCAAAATCAGTCAGCCATTCAACAGTGTTTTTCTCTCACAAAAATTAGCATCAGCATCAGCAATAGTCACTTTTAATATCAGCCGAACAGAGCCATATTGTTTCTTCATCAAATTCTAACACTCCTAGACCCCACACAAAATCACCACCGGTCACCTCAGAGATGGCGCGGCGTTGCCGTGCCCTAGGTTTTCTAGTATATATCTGTCTTGTGTCACGTATAAGAAGAATTTTGGGCCTGTACAGCCCAAAACCGAGCTTGGAAACAGCCGGCCGGCCTTGATTCTAGAGGGAAGGAGGGCAGGTAGGCGCGCGGCCCATACGTAGTCACCGGCCGGTCCAGGAACAGAAAAAGGAAATCAAGCAGCACAACAAAAGAACGCTAACCAGAGAACCGAGTGCTAGCTCAGTTGGTGCGCCCGGGTTCGATGCTCAGCATCGGCATCAGGTGTCTCACCGGAACAATGTTTTTCTTTATAATGATATAGGTTGTAAGGCTAATTTGCGCAATGTGTGTGTGAGTGTGTTAGGGTGTGAATGCGTGGTACAAAGGTTGAGGCAATAAAAGAAAAAAAAAAGAACGCTAACCAACGTTCTCTGAAAGAGGGAGCTAATAAAAGAAAAAAAAAGAACGCTAACCAACGTTCTCTGAAAGAGGGAGCTAAATATAGCTGAACCAAGCAGGATGAGGACGGCCAGAGCGGGTTTGGATTCCCTCATGTCGTGAAGGATGTCTGACGCCACGGTGCTCCTTTCAGCAGTCTGATTTTATTAGATTAGACGCCTGAGATGGAGAAATCCTCTTGTCTTTTTATTTTGAGTGTGAATGCGTGGTACAAAGGTTGAGGCAATAAAAGAAAAAAAAAGAACGCTAACCAACGTTCTCTGAAAGAGGGAGCTAATAAAAGAAAAAAAAGAACGCTAACCAACGTTCTCTGAAAGAGGGAGCTAAATATAGCTGAACCAAGCAGGATGAGGACGGCCAGAGCGGGTTTGGATTCCCTCATGTCGTGAAGGATGTCTGACGCCACGGTGCTCCTTTCAGCAGTCTGATTTTATTAGATTAGACGCCTGAGATGGAGAAATCCTCTTGTCTTTTTATTTCGAGACCCAGTTACACGCAGACGCTTATATACACGAGCGCACACTCATCTCTATGAACGCACGCACGCACACCCTACCCCTATGAGCACCTTCGAAAAACTAAGTTGGACCGACAAATCTCGAGATTGACGAAGTCACCACAGGCGTCTCGCTGCCGACGGGCATGTCGCCTACCACTGAAAGAATAGCGCCGTTAAATCCTGGAATAAATACAGGAAAATGCGAGCACCCGTGTCAAGTCGAGAACTTGAACCGGAGTGGGCAGGTTTCACCACAAGAAACCAAACCAGCTAAGCTACGCTCAGTTCGTAGAAATCCTCTTGTCTGACATGGATCCTACCTAGCAAATAAACGTGGATCCAAACTGCCCCATGTAGATTTTGTTGACTTGAGTTCTGTACTTCTGTCACATAAACCGGTATATATTTTGCTGGTTATTAGTAGCTAATATGGACGCAGCTGATGTAAAAGTTTTTGGACAATTTTCTAAAGCGTAGATATAACAACAACGTAGAGATCGAGGTGGGTGGGTGGGTATATATATATATATATATATATATATATATATATATATATATATATATATATATATATATATATATATATATATATATATATATATATCTACTGCTCTGCAGCTGGCTACAGAATAACTTATTCTGTAGCCACTTTGAGTTACGATAATTACTATGCTAATTTACGAGATTATAGTAACTCTTTACTAAGTGGTTTACTATAACGTTACAGTAAATATCCTCATGTATTATAGTAACACAATAATCGTAAATATGTATTCACTTTATCGTAAATTAGTATAAAAATTATCGTAAATAGAGGTGGCTATAGAATAACTTATTTTGTAGCTGGCTACTGAATATACTCTCCCTATATATATATATATATATATATATATATATATATATACACACACACACACTGCAAATGGTTTCCCCCCTAATTTGCTGGTGTGCTGTTGATGCCTTTTGTAACTTGTCGAGTTGGACTGCAGTATCTGCATGCATGCGTGGATGCATGCATCATGCATGGGTCTCTCTCGGTACGACATCATTGTGCTAGCTAGCTGGCCAGCAGTGGTGCTCTTTGTCGATGTCACCGTATTACTATACTAGTACTAGTCTCCAAGGCAATAATAATAAGCTAATAAGCGAAACATAGCCAGGCATATATGGGGTTCGACTATAGCATGCAGGTCATTCTGGTCTTTTAATTTTGAGAGAAAAGAAAATATAGCGATCGAATTGAATTTCCTTGTGTGATTCCATTGAACCGTGCATTTCCATTTCGCAAGGTGATCGCAGATTGGCCAGGTCGGTCTCCTGCTAGGTCGGTGGGGAGCAAAAGCAAAGCTGTAAACCGCGTGACAGAGACACGAGCGAGCATTTTGTCGACCTTAAAAAGGGCCGCCTCTGAGTGAGTAGCAGGTGTAGTTTGCCGCAAAGTTGGAGGGACTACGTTCATGGAGCTTATTTTTGTCTTCGGTCCTCCACCTTTTCGCTTCCTAATCCCCGCGTACGAAACTCTGACCGTTTCTACCTCTGCTGACTGCTGGCCATTTGCCACCTTGTTAAGCATGCATCTGATGCATGCATTACTAATCCATGTGACTTGTGATCAATAATCAAATGCACGCACCTCCCTTTGCGGCCATATTAGCTACTAATAACCAGCAAAATATATACCGGTTTATGTGACAGAAGTACAGAACTCAAGTCAACAAAATCTACATGGGGCAGTTTGGATCCACGTTTATTTGCTAGGTAGGATCCATGTCAGACAAGAGGATTTCTACGAACTGAGCGTAGCTTAGCTGGTTTGGTTTCTTGTGGTGAAACCTGCCCACTCCGGTTCAAGTTCTCGACTTGACACGGGTGCTCGCATTTTCCTGTATTTATTCCAGGATTTAACGGCGCTATTCTTTCAGTGGTAGGCGACATGCCCGTCGGCAGCGAGACGCCTGTGGTGACTTCGTCAATCTCGAGATTTGTCGGTCCAACTTAGTTTTTCGAAGGTGCTCATAGGGGTAGGGTGTGCGTGCGTGCGTTCATAGAGATGAGTGTGCGCTCGTGTATATAAGCGTCTGCGTGTAACTGGGTCTCGAAATAAAAAGACAAGAGGATTTCTCCATCTCAGGCGTCTAATCTAATAAAATCAGACTGCTGAAAGGAGCACCGTGGCGTCAGACATCCTTCACGACATGAGGGAATCCAAACCCGCTCTGGCCGTCCTCATCCTGCTTGGTTCAGCTATATTTAGCTCCCTCTTTCAGAGAACGTTGGTTAGCGTTCTTTTTTTTCTTTTATTAGCTCCCTCTTTCAGAGAACGTTGGTTAGCGTTCTTTTTTTTTCTTTTATTGCCTCAACCTTTGTACCACGCATTCACACTCAAAATAAAAAGACAAGAGGATTTCTCCATCTCAGGCGTCTAATCTAATAAAATCAGACTGCTGAAAGGAGCACCGTGGCGTCAGACATCCTTCACGACATGAGGGAATCCAAACCCGCTCTGGCCGTCCTCATCCTGCTTGGTTCAGCTATATTTAGCTCCCTCTTTCAGAGAACGTTGGTTAGCGTTCTTTTTTTTTCTTTTATTAGCTCCCTCTTTCAGAGAACGTTGGTTAGCGTTCTTTTTTTTTTCTTTTATTGCCTCAACCTTTGTACCACGCATTCACACCCTAACACACTCACACACACATTGCGCAAATTAGCCTTACAACCTATATCATTATAAAGAAAAACATTGTTCCGGTGAGACACCTGATGCCGATGCTGAGCATCGAACCCGGGCGCACCAACTGAGCTAGCACTCGGTTCTCTGGTTAGCGTTCTTTTGTTGTGCTGCTTGATTTCCTTTTTCTGTTCCTGGACCGGCCGGTGACTACGTATGGGCCGCGCGCCTACCTGCCCTCCTTCCCTCTAGAATCAAGGCCGGCCGGCTGTTTCCAAGCTCGGTTTTGGGCTGTACAGGCCCAAAATTCTTCTTATACGTGACACAAGACAGATATATACTAGAAAACCTAGGGCACGGCAACGCCGCGCCATCTCTGAGGTGACCGGTGGTGATTTTGTGTGGGGTCTAGGAGTGTTAGAATTTGATGAAGAAAACAATATGGCTCTGTTCGGCTGATATTAAAAGTGACTATTGCTGATGCTGATGCTAATTTTTGTGAGAGAAAAACACTGTTGAATGGCTGACTGATTTTGGCTTTTGTGGGCAGCCGAACAGAGTGTATATAAGTTTTGTTGCGCGATGTTTTGCATGAGAATTGAGAAGTGGAATCTTCCAAAATAACGTACTCCTATTATTTTTAATCGATGAAGACAACTCAGACATGTTTGATCAAAATATTCTTCGAGCAGATGTACGTTGTTCGGTGCAAAAAAGTGTTTAGTCGAAATTGAAGATATTATTGCAACCAAAACATGTTGATCCTTTCTGTATAACTGCTAAAGTATGCATCCTATGCTTATTGCAGGACAAACATTTATCCACAGGGGTCTAGATAGGAATGCACAATCACAAACTCACAACTAGTTCATTTGCTGAGAAACAATCTTGGTCATATCCAGGCTGTAGCTTGTACTGGAAATAGCTTAACATAGATAATGGAAGGTATACATGGAAATCCATCAATTGTAGACTTTATCAAAGCCCATCCTTAGTTATAGGATAGTATGTCATCTACAAATGGAAGGGTATTTTGCAATAAAGTTAAAACACCATACAACTTCATCAATTAATTGGTATAGTATCTACCTTAATGTTTTGTGGATAGAATGACAACATAGGCGCACATTTAGTCTGTGATGAAGTTTGCTTCTCTTCTTGGAAGTGCCTGATGGTAATATCTACATTGCCTTTGTAATATTTTAGAAAATAGAACTGATGTAAAGGTATTTTGAGCATCTACAGGATAGGTATTATCAGTTACATATTGGACAATTGTAGCTTTTGTTCAGATTAAATATATGCAAGAGGAAAATGACAACAAGGAAATATACTACCTTTAGAGATGCAGGAAATCCTTAGCTTATATTGTGTAAACAGTACTAAAAGGAAAATAATGTCACTTGCTCCTCATTGGTGGGTAATTTACCTGTAGTTAAGTTATAAAAGAACCATTTGATATATCAATTACTCTGTGGTTGTGATAGTGAAAATAGGCAATAAAAAGAACATAAAATTAGGATTCAGTGTGGCACTTTAACAATAAATCTACGATTCAATGTGGCACTTTACCTATAGATCAAAATTGTACCAACAAATTTAAATATTCATGTAAGTGTTTAATTAAGAACATAGCATCTCAATTTAAGGAAGCTGACAGAATGTGCCTAGGAGTTTTTATTTCTATTGTAAAGTGCAAATTATCATTCACTCTATGAAGTGAAGCATGTAGGGCTGCACGGATGGTCCAAAATAATGATTGAATGCTTAGCTGTGGAGAGTGCCTGTATTGTATAGATGGTGTATTTTTATTACTTGGAGCTAAAAGTTTCAGGAAGGGTAAGTTACATAGCCATGGTTCAAAAAAAAAGCTACTCATTCATGTTTGTCTACCTTCATAAATTCTAAAGATGTCATTTGGCCAAAGTGGTTTTTTGGGGACCATGTCTTCATATACGTTTTGTGCTAAATTCTGTACAAAAAGCACTATTTCTGCACGCTCAAGCCATTTTCTTTCTTAGTTCAGCAATGGAAAGCATATCATGGCATCAACACTTCTTTCAGATACAGGTCCATTAAGCTGACCATTGAAAACAAACATATCAGACAGGATTTCTTGATTGTCTACTGGTTCGGGATGTCCTAAAGAAGCACAAAGAAGGCCATTCTTTGGCACCGAATTAACTGTCCCACAACCACTTGAGGACTGTTCTTTTTAGAGAGCAAAGAATTCGGTCAATGGATGAATGCCTTCTGGTGACTTGTACAGAGCAGACAAAGGAGTGCCCATCTCAGAGAATGAAGCATGTTCAGAACCTTCAGCTAATGTGGCATCTAGCTGCTTCAGTTCACAGTTGTTTCCTAGATTTTTTTGTGGAAGAAGAATAAGGAAGGCTAAATGTGGCATCTAGTTGCGGTGAAGAATCAGTCCAAGCTCACCAGCTAATGTATCATTTAGCTGCGGTGGAGGGCTAAAATGCCATGCATGGGACCTGCAGGAGGAGAGGAGCGCAGCCACAGAAGATTTGCCCAATGACAGCCTGAAAGAAGCGGGTCAGGCGGTCAGCAACGGGAAATCGACGCGTTCTCGCCGTCGCTGCTAACGTGCTCGCGTACCTGTAGTGGAGGCAACTCATGCTGCTTCCATCGGGGAACGTAAGGAGCGATGGGGAGGCCGAGCGGGGAATGGGGGAGGAGGGACGAGCGGCCAACGACCCTGACCAAGAGGGACGCTGGCCCCGGGGCAAGTGGAGAGCAGAGTGCGGTGGGCAGTGGGCACAGAAACGGATCGGAGGGGACGAGCTTCGGCCCGCAAAGGTTGGTGACAGCTCGAGCTGGGCGGAGTCCGCGAGGGAAGTGACGGTGGCAGGGAAGAAGGGGCCGGAGCTCGCGAGGGAAGGGACGATGGCAGGGAAGAAGGGACGATGGGCCGGATAGAAAGCTGGTTTGGAGATCGGACGGTTCTTAGAATTGGGCGATGTGGCCCAATGACTTGCCCGAGCCTGCACCTAGATTCGTTATGAAGAGAAGAGATGGACCTGTTCCGTTTCGTCAGGCTTTGCAGCCTCGTTGCTGGAATATGTCCATCTCCACGTCCAAGAGTGGAGCCAATCGACATAAGGGAGGTTCTATAATAACTAACTACAGGGATAAAAAAATGAACAAGAGCGATCGAGATAATCTTTTTTATGTTTTTCACTTTTACACAATTAAAATTAGGAAGGTCAAAAATGCAATTCGTCATGAATCGAAACTGGACCGATTCGAATGAAAACGTGTCAGCAACGATGGAATGCAAAAAAGACAAAACGGTACGTCGACACATGGAACAAGGAAATATAACTTCACATACTAACCCACCCGATCCGGCATGACAATACTGTAAACACATAAGCAATTCCAAATCATTGTCTCCTCTTTAGTCTTTTTAATCGTGAGAGATTATGAATCTTATGACATGATTTGGAATTGCTTATGTGTTTACAGTATTGTCATGCCGGATCGGGTGGGTTAGTATGTGAAGTTATATTTCCTTGTTCCATGTGTCGACGTACCGTTTTGTCTTTTTTGCATTCCATCGTTGCTGACACGTTTTCATTCGAATCGGTCCAGTTTCGATTCATGACGAATTGCATTTTTGACCTTCCTAATTTTAATTGTGTAAAAGTGAAAAACATAAAAAAGATTATCTCGATCGCTCTTGTTCATTTTTTTATCCCTGTAGTTAGTTATTATAGAACCTCCCTTATGTCGATTGGCTCCACTCTTGGACGTGGAGATGGACATATTCCAGCAACGAGGCTGCAAAGCCTGACGAAACGGAACAGGTCCATCTCTTCTCTTCATAACGAATCTAGGTGCAGGCTCGGGCAAGTCATTGGGCCACATCGCCCAATTCTAAGAACCGTCCGATCTCCAAACCAGCTTTCTATCCGGCCCATCGTCCCTTCTTCCCTGCCATCGTCCCTTCCCTCGCGAGCTCCGGCCCCTTCTTCCCTGCCACCGTCACTTCCCTCGCGGACTCCGCCCAGCTCGAGCTGTCACCAACCTTTGCGGGCCGAAGCTCGTCCCCTCCGATCCGTTTCTGTGCCCACTGCCCACCGCACTCTGCTCTCCACTTGCCCCGGGGCCAGCGTCCCTCTTGGTCAGGGTCGTTGGCCGCTCGTCCCTCCTCCCCCATTCCCCGCTCGGCCTCCCCATCGCTCCT
Source organism: Tripidium arundinaceum (assembly GCA_030439765.1). Classification (NCBI taxonomy): domain Eukaryota; kingdom Viridiplantae; phylum Streptophyta; class Magnoliopsida; order Poales; family Poaceae; genus Tripidium; species Tripidium arundinaceum. The sequence goes on from JAHUYU010000293.1 coordinate 14,466, forward strand.
TACGTTCCCCGATGGAAGCAGCATGAGTTGCCTCCACTACAGGTACGCGAGCACGTTAGCAGCGACGGCGAGAACGCGTCGATTTCCCGTTGCTGACCGCCTGACCCGCTTCTTTCAGGCTGTCATTGGGCAAATCTTCTGTGGCTGCGCTCCTCTCCTCCTGCAGGTCCCATGCATGGCATTTTAGCCCTCCACCGCAGCTAAATGATACATTAGCTGGTGAGCTTGGACTGATTCTTCACCGCAACTAGATGCCACATTTAGCCTTCCTTATTCTTCTTCCACAAAAAAATCTAGGAAACAACTGTGAACTGAAGCAGCTAGATGCCACATTAGCTGAAGGTTCTGAACATGCTTCATTCTCTGAGATGGGCACTCCTTTGTCTGCTCTGTACAAGTCACCAGAAGGCATTCATCCATTGACCGAATTCTTTGCTCTCTAAAAAGAACAGTCCTCAAGTGGTTGTGGGACAGTTAATTCGGTGCCAAAGAATGGCCTTCTTTGTGCTTCTTTAGGACATCCCGAACCAGTAGACAATCAAGAAATCCTGTCTGATATGTTTGTTTTCAATGGTCAGCTTAATGGACCTGTATCTGAAAGAAGTGTTGATGCCATGATATGCTTTCCATTGCTGAACTAAGAAAGAAAATGGCTTGAGCGTGCAGAAATAGTGCTTTTTGTACAGAATTTAGCACAAAACGTATATGAAGACATGGTCCCCAAAAAACCACTTTGGCCAAATGACATCTTTAGAATTTATGAAGGTAGACAAACATGAATGAGTAGCTTTTTTTTTGAACCATGGCTATGTAACTTACCCTTCCTGAAACTTTTAGCTCCAAGTAATAAAAATACACCATCTATACAATACAGGCACTCTCCACAGCTAAGCATTCAATCATTATTTTGGACCATCCGTGCAGCCCTACATGCTTCACTTCATAGAGTGAATGATAATTTGCACTTTACAATAGAAATAAAAACTCCTAGGCACATTCTGTCAGCTTCCTTAAATTGAGATGCTATGTTCTTAATTAAACACTTACATGAATATTTAAATTTGTTGGTACAATTTTGATCTATAGGTAAAGTGCCACATTGAATCGTAGATTTATTGTTAAAGTGCCACACTGAATCCTAATTTTATGTTCTTTTTATTGCCTATTTTCACTATCACAACCACAGAGTAATTGATATATCAAATGGTTCTTTTATAACTTAACTACAGGTAAATTACCCACCAATGAGGAGCAAGTGACATTATTTTCCTTTTAGTACTGTTTACACAATATAAGCTAAGGATTTCCTGCATCTCTAAAGGTAGTATATTTCCTTGTTGTCATTTTCCTCTTGCATATATTTAATCTGAACAAAAGCTACAATTGTCCAATATGTAACTGATAATACCTATCCTGTAGATGCTCAAAATACCTTTACATCAGTTCTATTTTCTAAAATATTACAAAGGCAATGTAGATATTACCATCAGGCACTTCCAAGAAGAGAAGCAAACTTCATCACAGACTAAATGTGCGCCTATGTTGTCATTCTATCCACAAAACATTAAGGTAGATACTATACCAATTAATTGATGAAGTTGTATGGTGTTTTAACTTTATTGCAAAATACCCTTCCATTTGTAGATGACATACTATCCTATAACTAAGGATGGGCTTTGATAAAGTCTACAATTGATGGATTTCCATGTATACCTTCCATTATCTATGTTAAGCTATTTCCAGTACAAGCTACAGCCTGGATATGACCAAGATTGTTTCTCAGCAAATGAACTAGTTGTGAGTTTGTGATTGTGCATTCCTATCTAGACCCCTGTGGATAAATGTTTGTCCTGCAATAAGCATAGGATGCATACTTTAGCAGTTATACAGAAAGGATCAACATGTTTTGGTTGCAATAATATCTTCAATTTCGACTAAACACTTTTTTGCACCGAACAACGTACATCTGCTCGAAGAATATTTTGATCAAACATGTCTGAGTTGTCTTCATCGATTAAAAATAATAGGAGTACGTTATTTTGGAAGATTCCACTTCTCAATTCTCATGCAAAACATCGCGCAACAAAACTTATATACACTCTGTTCGGCTGCCCACAAAAGCCAAAATCAGTCAGCCATTCAACAGTATTTTTCTCTCACAAAAATTAGCATCAGCATCAGCAATAGTCACTTTTAATATCAGCCGAACAGAGCCATATTGTTTCTTCATCAAATTCTAACACTCCTAGACCCCACACAAAATCACCACCGGTCACCTCAGAGATGGCGCGGCGTTGCCGTGCCCTAGGTTTTCTAGTATATATCTGTCTTGTGTCACGTATAAGAAGAATTTTGGGCCTGTACAGCCCAAAACCGAGCTTGGAAACAGCCGGCCGGCCTTGATTCTAGAGGGAAGGAGGGCAGGTAGGCGCGCGGCCCATACGTAGTCACCGGCCGGTCCAGGAACAGAAAAAGGAAATCAAGCAGCACAACAAAAGAACGCTAACCAGAGAACCGAGTGCTAGCTCAGTTGGTGCGCCCGGGTTCGATGCTCAGCATCGGCATCAGGTGTCTCACCGGAACAATGTTTTTCTTTATAATGATATAGGTTGTAAGGCTAATTTGCGCAATGTGTGTGTGAGTGTGTTAGGGTGTGAATGCGTGGTACAAAGGTTGAGGCAATAAAAGAAAAAAAAAAGAACGCTAACCAACGTTCTCTGAAAGAGGGAGCTAATAAAAGAAAAAAAAAGAACGCTAACCAACGTTCTCTGAAAGAGGGAGCTAAATATAGCTGAACCAAGCAGGATGAGGACGGCCAGAGCGGGGAATGGGGGAGGAGGGACGAGCGGCCAACGACCCTGACCAAGAGGGACGCTGGCCCCGGGGCAAGTGGAGAGCAGAGTGCGGTGGGCAGTGGGCACAGAAACGGATCGGAGGGGACGAGCTTCGGCCCGCAAAGGTTGGTGACAGCTCGAGCTGGGCGGAGTCCGCGAGGGAAGTGACGGTGGCAGGGAAGAAGGGGCCGGAGCTCGCGAGGGAAGGGACGATGGCAGGGAAGAAGGGACGATGGGCCGGATAGAAAGCTGGTTTGGAGATCGGACGGTTCTTAGAATTGGGCGATGTGGCCCAATGACTTGCCCGAGCCTGCACCTAGATTCGTTATGAAGAGAAGAGATGGACCTGTTCCGTTTCGTCAGGCTTTGCAGCCTCGTTGCTGGAATATGTCCATCTCCACGTCCAAGAGTGGAGCCAATCGACATAAGGGAGGTTCTATAATAACTAACTACAGGGATAAAAAAATGAACAAGAGCGATCGAGATAATCTTTTTTATGTTTTTCACTTTTACACAATTAAAATTAGGAAGGTCAAAAATGCAATTCGTCATGAATCGAAACTGGACCGATTCGAATGAAAACGTGTCAGCAACGATGGAATGCAAAAAAGACAAAACGGTACGTCGACACATGGAACAAGGAAATATAACTTCACATACTAACCCACCCGATCCGGCATGACAATACTGTAAACACATAAGCAATTCCAAATCATGTCATAAGATTCATAATCTCTCACGATTAAAAAGACTAAAGAGGAGACAATGATTTGGTGCGACAATCCTTCGCCTCACCTTCGCTTCATCCGTACGAAAACAAATTCCCACCCTGACGCTCTGCCTGCCCGTGCGATCTCCTCCCCGCTCTCCCTCTTCTGTGCCGCGACCATCCCATCGCCTTTCCCCGTCCACGCCGCCTCTCCCCTCCCCGTCCAGTTCTGGTGCTGCCTTCGCGGGGGATCCCTGGGCGTTGGTTGCCTCCGCGCTTTCTTGGGTGCTCCCAATCAGCTCCCCACGCAATCTCCTCCCGTCCCACGGGATCTCGATCTTCTCCGGTCTCGAACATTCCTTTCTCACGAGATCTCCTCCCCCTAGTACTACGCGATCTCCTCCCTTACTGCCAATGTCCTCGAGTCCGACATCCAGAGCAGAGTAGACGACATCGATCCGCCCCTCCATAGCAGAGGAGCCGACGCCGCTCCTGCAGTCTCCTCCTCTAGCCCCGATCTCCTCCAGTACGATGCCCCTACCCCGATCACTGGTGTGCCGCGTGCCTACGTTTACATCCACGCCGATGCCGCTCTTGCTCCACCACATCGAGTCATCGATGTTCACGGCCAACGGGAACCGGGCTGCGTGTACTGGTAAGATACCATACTCCGCCCCCTCAATTGCTCTATGTTATTATCGGTGTTGTGGTGTCAAGATCCCGGCTGTAATCGTGACAAAGTGATAAGAATTTGACGCAAATTGCTGCTAGGGTTCTACTGCAACTGCAAGTTGGGCAAGTTGGGAAGTGAGAGATAAAGTCGTGACCCGTGAGAGAAGAACAGAGAAAAGGTGTATAGGTACTTTTTTTCTTCCTTTCTATTTCTATTTCCTCCTGCTTCCTTTCTACTTCGGCCAGCGCACTGCCTAATCAGTGTTTTCTTTAGTCAAATTCTTCCTCCAATTTAGTTCTTCGGATATAGACGGCCTGTTTGTAATGGACTGTCCTGGCCGGAAGCTTCCATTGATGCTAGCAAATTTGTTTTTTGTTTTACTCTAGGATTTCTTTAGTTCATGCATGTGATGTCTAGGGCAGCAGGAGCGAGATTTGCATGCCTTCTTACAGTTTTAGTGTTTCTCTGCTAATGAAATAGGCATGCCATCCTGCTCTGCATCAATATAGGCCATGGGGATTTAGAATCACAGCACCCTACAACATCATGGATTGAGTAATTACAGTGTGCATATTTATTTAAGAACAAAATTAGATTGCGGAGAGTTTCCAGTGCTATTCCCTATGATGTCCAGGGCAGCTGAAGAATGATTTGCTGGCCTACTAAGATCATTTCTGCAAAAATGTAGGCCAGATGGAATATTTATAAAAATTTGGTTCTGCAAGTATAGGCTTGTGATGTGCTATTTACCGCCTTTCTCTAAATATAAATAGTATTATGGTAAAACATAGACACATCATTTTCTGTTCTATTTAAAAGGTTTGATTATTTGAGAAAGAAAATAGCGATCTCATTAACTTAGTTGTGGGACTTCAGCAATTTTATTCATTAAGTTCGAAGTCGACATGATAGTAATGATAGAATTTATTTGCTCATATAATGATTTTATTAATATTTTTTCTTATCTCATGGATAGCTGTTACACCCCATCCCCTTTTATGTACTGAAGAAAGAGAAGACATTGATCATTTTTCTTTGTGACATCTTTGAGTAGTACTCATAGCAGCAAGGAATGAGTCTGATCCTGAGTCTCTTCTCTCTAATATATCTTTCGGCATCTTTGTTTACGAAGAACGTGTCGACGTACCGTTTTGTCTTTTTTGCATTCCATCGTTGCTGACACGTTTTCATTCGAATCGGTCCAGTTTCGATTCATGACGAATTGCATTTTTGACCTTCCTAATTTTAATTGTGTAAAAGTGAAAAACATAAAAAAGATTATCTCGATCGCTCTTGTTCATTTTTTTATCCCTGTAGTTAGTTATTATAGAACCTCCCTTATGTCGATTGGCTCCACTCTTGGACGTGGAGATGGACATATTCCAGCAACGAGGCTGCAAAGCCTGACGAAACGGAACAGGTCCATCTCTTCTCTTCATAACGAATCTAGGTGCAGGCTCGGGCAAGTCATTGGGCCACATCGCCCAATTCTAAGAACCGTCCGATCTCCAAACCAGCTTTCTATCCGGCCCATCGTCCCTTCTTCCCTGCCATCGTCCCTTCCCTCGCGAGCTTCGGCCCGCAAAGGTTGGTGACAGCTCGAGCTGGGCGGAGTCCGCGAGGGAAGTGACGGTGGCAGGGAAGAAGGGGCCGGAGCTCGCGAGGGAAGGGACGATGGCAGGGAAGAAGGGACGATGGGCCGGATAGAAAGCTGGTTTGGAGATCGGACGGTTCTTAGAATTGGGCGATGTGGCCCAATGACTTGCCCGAGCCTGCACCTAGATTCGTTATGAAGAGAAGAGATGGACCTGTTCCGTTTCGTCAGGCTTTGCAGCCTCGTTGCTGGAATATGTCCATCTCCACGTCCAAGAGTGGAGCCAATCGACATAAGGGAGGTTCTATAATAACTAACTACAGGGATAAAAAAATGAACAAGAGCGATCGAGATAATCTTTTTTATGTTTTTCACTTTTACACAATTAAAATTAGGAAGGTCAAAAATGCAATTCGTCATGAATCGAAACTGGACCGATTCGAATGAAAACGTGTCAGCAACGATGGAATGCAAAAAAGACAAAACGGTACGTCGACACGTTCTTCGTAAACAAAGATGCCGAAAGATATATTAGAGAGAAGAGACTCAGGATCAGACTCATTCCTTGCTGCTATGAGTACTACTCAAAGATGTCACAAAGAAAAATGATCAATGTCTTCTCTTTCTTCAGTACATAAAAGGGGATGGGGTGTAACAGCTATCCATGAGATAAGAAAAAATATTAATAAAATCATTATATGAGCAAATAAATTCTATCATTACTATCATGTCGACTTCGAACTTAATGAATAAAATTGCTGAAGTCCCACAACTAAGTTAATGAGATCGCTATTTTCTTTCTCAAATAATCAAACCTTTTAAATAGAACAGAAAATAATGATGTGTCTATGTTTTACCATAATACTATTTATATTTAGAGAAAGGCGGTAAATAGCACATCACAAGCCTATACTTGCAGAACCAAATTTTTATAAATATTCCATCTGGCCTACATTTTTGCAGAAATGATCTTAGTAGGCCAGCAAATCATTCTTCAGCTGCCCTGGACATCATAGGGAATAGCACTGGAAACTCTCCGCAATCTAATTTTGTTCTTAAATAAATATGCACACTGTAATTACTCAATCCATGATGTTGTAGGGTGCTGTGATTCTAAATCCCCATGGCCTATATTGATGCAGAGCAGGATGGCATGCCTATTTCATTAGCAGAGAAACACTAAAACTGTAAGAAGGCATGCAAATCTCGCTCCTGCTGCCCTAGACATCACATGCATGAACTAAAGAAATCCTAGAGTAAAACAAAAAACAAATTTGCTAGCATCAATGGAAGCTTCCGGCCAGGACAGTCCATTACAAACAGGCCGTCTATATCCGAAGAACTAAATTGGAGGAAGAATTTGACTAAAGAAAACACTGATTAGGCAGTGCGCTGGCCGAAGTAGAAAGGAAGCAGGAGGAAATAGAAATAGAAAGGAAGAAAAAAAGTACCTATACACCTTTTCTCTGTTCTTCTCTCACGGGTCACGACTTTATCTCTCACTTCCCAACTTGCCCAACTTGCAGTTGCAGTAGAACCCTAGCAGCAATTTGCGTCAAATTCTTATCACTTTGTCACGATTACAGCCGGGATCTTGACACCACAACACCGATAATAACATAGAGCAATTGAGGGGGCGGAGTATGGTATCTTACCAGTACACGCAGCCCGGTTCCCGTTGGCCGTGAACATCGATGACTCGATGTGGTGGAGCAAGAGCGGCATCGGCGTGGATGTAAACGTAGGCACGCGGCACACCAGTGATCGGGGTAGGGGCATCGTACTGGAGGAGATCGGGGCTAGAGGAGGAGACTGCAGGAGCGGCGTCGGCTCCTCTGCTATGGAGGGGCGGATCGATGTCGTCTACTCTGCTCTGGATGTCGGACTCGAGGACATTGGCAGTAAGGGAGGAGATCGCGTAGTACTAGGGGGAGGAGATCTCGTGAGAAAGGAATGTTCGAGACCGGAGAAGATCGAGATCCCGTGGGACGGGAGGAGATTGCGTGGGGAGCTGATTGGGAGCACCCAAGAAAGCGCGGAGGCAACCAACGCCCAGGGATCCCCCGCGAAGGCAGCACCAGAACTGGACGGGGAGGGGAGAGGCGGCGTGGACGGGGAAAGGCGATGGGATGGTCGCGGCACAGAAGAGGGAGAGCGGGGAGGAGATCGCACGGGCAGGCAGAGCGTCAGGGTGGGAATTTGTTTTCGTACGGATGAAGCGAAGGTGAGGCGAAGGATTGTCGCACCAAATCATTGTCTCCTCTTTAGTCTTTTTAATCGTGAGAGATTATGAATCTTATGACATGATTTGGAATTGCTTATGTGTTTACAGTATTGTCATGCCGGATCGGGTGGGTTAGTATGTGAAGTTATATTTCCTTGTTCCATGTGTCGACGTACCGTTTTGTCTTTTTTGCATTCCATCGTTGCTGACACGTTTTCATTCGAATCGGTCCAGTTTCGATTCATGACGAATTGCATTTTTGACCTTCCTAATTTTAATTGTGTAAAAGTGAAAAACATAAAAAAGATTATCTCGATCGCTCTTGTTCATTTTTTTATCCCTGTAGTTAGTTATTATAGAACCTCCCT